>JAODAL010080382.1:0-12268 GCA_025379985.1 Phyllomedusa bahiana | reverse complement strand
GACAGGCTGGAAAAAAGAAAAATCATTAGACTAGCATGTCAGTGAATAGAAACTATGTTAATGAGCCTGCGTGGAGTACCGCAGGTACCAGCGATACCGGTGCTCTTGCTGTATGTTAAAAAAATTGTGAGAGCAGCAAAAATAAATTTCAAATTTAATGTGGGTTATTTATTATTATTAAAAATTATTTTAAAATTCTATGATTTTTAAAAATAAATTTTATAGCAGATATTTCTATATTTTAGGGACATTAAATATTTGTATATTAATTTTAGATGAATAAATTTTTCATTAAATGTAAAAAATGTTTATACAGTTTCATATTTATCAGAAATTACTTTTTATTATTGTACTGATATAAGGTGAGAACTGTTGTACATTTTTGACCATTACAGCAAATCTAGCTTCACTTCTACTCCTCAGGCTCAGGTAGACCACATTGAAATAGGTCTACCTATCGGAGCTGTAATGCGCCTCACTTTGCCGACCAGCATTCATACATGCGTCGAAGTTTCTGAATGTGGCGAGACCCGCCCACAGAACGCCCCTTCATGTTAGGCACATTAGAAAGTGGCGAAGCTTTCAACCAATGCACCTAACACATAGGGTAGGTGCGTCCGACAGCGGAGCCGGCACAGTGAGGCGCATTATACGCCAAAAATAGTGTGAAAACTCTGATCATACATGTCCCACATAATGTCCCTTTGCATCATCGAGACAATCTGGGAATTGATTCAAATGACTCTGAACATAATGCATTTTAATACTCATGTTGCAATCAAGTTTTCAAAAAGAAGAAAGCATGTTCTCAAAAAGTTCACCATAGTTAGCAGCATTATAGTTCCCAAATAAAATCTATAGAACCATATAAAATGACAACCACAAATGTTCCACAATAATATCCATTGATTCTTGGAACTGCTAGTTTTTCATGAGTTCCTCAATTTGCATTCCATCGAATATACCTTCTTTTAGCTTCTTCATGTTCAGCGCAGAAAATTTCTTACACGTGTTGTCGAAACTTGTTCCATCACTCTTCAATGCCATAGCGAACTGTTTCATCAAACTGAGTTTCATGTGCAGTAGTGGTAATATGATATTTTCTCTGTAGCAGCATGGGCGCCATGTATGAAAGGGGCTGAGCTAATTTTCTGGTGTGTTTTGAACCAAAAAGAATGTATGAACAGGTGCACTCCAAACTTTGGCGTGATAAGTAATGCGCCAAAGACACTTTTTAATGCGCCAAAGATAAGGGGCATTTTGGGGGCGCCACACAACATTCATAGAATTAGACACATCTATGATTCACCAAACCTAGGCACAGAACAGTTTAAAGGTCGTCTGCCTGAGCCTGGATTGTTGTAGTGGAACTACAATGTGAATCTATGTATGAACGGCAGAAGAACAGGTTCATACATTCTGGTGCATTCTATACTACCTTAAAACGATTTAGAACTGGCCCTTCAGCGCCAGGATTCATACATGTCGTCCCATGTTTTGTATTAGAGGCAGCACCTTCTTACCCAGTGTTGATCTATAGCTCTACTGTCCCAAACAACAACATTCAAAGAATATCTGCAAAATCAAAAGTATAATTTATACTAACAATAAACAAATGCTGGTAGTAAAATAAAGTGATAATAAAAATGATAAATATTGATGTCAGCAATATCTCAAAACTAGAACTCCAGAAAAGAAATAGATGGTATTTTTGGAATCAGCAGTGCTAAAATACCCAGAATAAGGTCTAAAAATCCAGTTATCATGATTTTTTTTTAACCCCAATGTAATATAAGAATACCTGATACATGGAACATTTATGTTAGAACAAGATCAAGAACAACTACTGCATTTATTCACTGTTTAGAAGTAGGAACAGGATATGTTTGCTCAGTAAAAAATTATTCAAATTAGTGGATTTTACATTTCCTAAATATACAGTCAATTAGGTGCTTCAATGTAACCCCTTCTTTAAAATCGATGTAAAGTATATCCACCTTGCTGGTCCATTCTCACAGATAGACGAACAGTTATGTTAAGTGGATATGTCAGTCACATTCAGGATCCACATCAGTGAAAAAATATACAACAGATGATCATTTTAAGCAAACAAGCTGCCACTAGCTAATACAAAAAAGACCCTTTAACGCTTTTCAGATCCCTCATGTTTAAAACACTAATGTACTGTACATGACTATCAAAATCTATTTAGAGAATCAGTTGGTTTACAGATGTAGTAAAGCTCAATATGACATTTAACACGTTATCATCATACATGCCAACTCTCCCGTTTTTGGCGGGGGGGTCCCGCTATTTGGGGTCCCCTCCCGGGGGAGTTGGCATTCCTCTTGCGCCGCCGGACCGCTCCTACAGGCGGGTGAAGCGGCCGTAGCGGCCGCTCACCCGCTCGCGGTCTCACTGTGCGGGGAGGAGGGATCGCTCCCTCCTCCCACCTCTCCCAGTATGTACGGCCCGGTGTGGTGCGCCGCACATACAGGTCAGGGCGCAGGGGGAAGTGAGCGCGGGCCTGCAGGGGAGTGACGCGCGGCTGCTTCACCTTCCCCCTGCGCCGCTGAAGAGATCGGGCAGGAGTGGCCGCGCTGCAGGAGCCTGGTAAGGTAAGTGGATTTTATTATTTTATTTTTATTAGCTTTAGGGGGGCTCTACCTGGCAACAAAGGGGGCACTACCTGGCAACAGAGGGGGCACTACCTGGCAATAGAGGGGCCAACCTGGCATTTAGAGGGGATCACCTGCATCAGAGGGGGCATATACCGGCAAAAGAGGGGCACTACCTGGCAACAAGGACACTACCTGGCTAACAGATGGGGGCACTACTGGCTAAAGATGGGCACTACCTGGCTAACAGATGGGGCACTACCTGGCTAACAGATGGGCCCCTACCTGGCAACAAAATGGGGGGACTACCGGCTAACAGATGGGGGCACTACCTGGCTAACAGATGGGGTCACTACCTGGCTAACAGATGGGGGGACTACCTGGCTAACAGAGGGGGGCATACTGGCTAACAGAGGGGGGCACTGACTGAGCTGTTCAGAGGGGGGGGAGGCAACTGCCTGCTAACAGATGGGGGCACTAACCGGCTACCAGATGGGGGCAACTACCTAGCTAAAACAGGATGGGCGGCACTTACCCTGGTAACAGATGGGGGCACTACTGGCAACCAATGGGGACATGCAACCTGGAAACCAATGGGGGTGACATCTACCTGGCAACCAATGGGCGGAACTACCTGGCTAACAATGGGGGCACTACCTGGCTAACATGGGGGGCGACCTACCCTGGCTAAAAATGGGGGGCACCTACCTGGCTAACAAAAGGGGCATCTACATGGCTACAAATGGCTATCTACTGGCTACATGAGGGGGCATCTACTTGGCTATACAAGGGGGCATTCTAACGGCCTGTAGGGGAACTACCCTGGTCTATGGGGGGCTCTACCTGGCCTATAAAGGGCATCTACCTGGCTTTCTTCAAAGCCGTTATGGCAGTTATGGTGGTAGTGGGTGTGCCTTTTTTTGAAAAAAAGGGGCGTGCACCCATACGACAATGAGGGGCGTGTCCAATGCCAAACTTTTTGCCCACTGAGTCTCCTGCTTTTTTATCTTTCGAAAGTTTGGCAACTATGGTTTCTTTAGAGATTTTTGGGGCCGCGAATTGATTCTAACGAAGTGGAATTCGTTTGAATTTCAGGAAAACTTCGGTTCGGAACGAAGTCGTACTCATTGGCTGTCCTTCGGGTGAACGAAAGTGTGCTTTTTAATTGATAATCCATGGCTCTGCGAAGCACATGGCTTGTTTTACATGGGGCCAAAGCACTTATGGGTGGTAGTAAGGGCATTGCCTGCCTGAACTTGTGCAGAGATGAAAGCCAATCAGAGACCGGCGGGATTCTGTGACGTCACCGCGACTATATAAGGACACGAGCGCGTCCGCTGGGAAGCTCATACCGCTCTCACTGTTACTGATAGGGAACGGTGCTGTCTCGCGGCGTGATAGTGCTTTCTGCAGAACTGATTTTTACTTGTCAGCTCGATTTTTGTTGGGGTGTCTCAGCGTATCAGAGATGTTCTCTGAATGTTCTGATTTCTGATTTTTTGGGGTTATTGGATCTGAAATCCAGTGGTGCGTCCCATGCAGCTGCATTACATTCAATATCCAAGTGTGGAATCTAAGCCAAGTTCCTGTTGTTTTCAGTTAAAGTAAAACAGAGTTTTTACAATACAATACCACTTCTTTTTTGTAGTCTGCTCAATTCTATTGCCGCGGGCCTCTCCATTAAATCCAGGTTAATTAAGCGTTGTTTTGACAGGTTGCTGACCCAAGAAACTGTCTTTTACATACGCAAAATATATAAATTTTTCATGTAGCATTAATTTCACAAGCCAAAGGTTAATTACAAACTGTATCTCTTGTTGTATGGCGTAATGAATACACGAATTGTAATACACGCTACAAAGCTATTAGTTTGTGCGGCTCACAATTCTTTGCGCGCAATTTAAATCCAGGGGTTAATTAAGCGTTGTTTTGGCAGGTGTAGCTGACCCCAAGAAACTGTCTTTACAAGCCAAAAATTTATAAATTTTTCCTGTAGCACTAATTCACAAGCAATAGGTTAATTACAATGTATCTCTTGAGTTGTATGCTGTAGAAAACACGCAATTGTATCACGCTACAAAGCTACTAGTTTGTGGGGCTTCAAATCTTGGTGCAATTTAAATCCAGAGGTTAATTATTCGTTGTCTTTGCTGGTGTGCTGACAGAAATTAAACCGTCTTTTTCAACGCCAATTATATATAATTTTTTCCTTAGCCTAATTCACAAAGCAAAGGTTATTTAAACTGCAATCATTTGTTGTGTGGAGTAGAAAACACGCATGTTGTAACACGACTACAAGTGCTACTAGTTTGTAGCGGCCTCAATTCTTTGGCGCAATTTAACCATCCTGGGTTTATATAAGCGTTGTTTTGCTGGTGTGCTGACAATAATAAACAGTCGTTTTAAACGCAAATATATATAAATTTTTTCCTTTGCCTAATTCACAACAAATGTTAATTACAAACTGGATCTCTTGTTGTGTGGAGTAGAAAACACGCCCAATTGTAACACGCTACAAAGCTACTAGTTTGTCGGCGCTCAATTCTTCTGGCGGGCAATTTAACATCCAAGGGGTTAAATTAGCGTTGTTTTGCCTGGTTGTGCTGTCAAAAATAAACCGTTCTTTGTTTCAACGCAAAAAATACTATAAATTTTTCCCTGCTAGCCTCAATTCACAAAGGCAAAGGTTTAATTACAACTGTTTCTATTGTTGTGTGGTGATAGAAATAGACGCCATTGTAACACGCTTACAAAGCTACTAGTTTTGTGGTGGCTCAATTCTATTGCGCAATTTACATCCAGGGGATTAATTTATGCGTTGTTTTGCTGTGTGCTGACAAAAATAAACCGTCTTTTCAAGGCAAAAAAATATATAAATTTTTCCTTAGCCTACTTCACAAAGCAAAGGTTTAATTACAACTGTATCTCATTGTTGTGTGCGTAGAAAACACGCAATGTAACACGCTACAAAGCTACTAGTTTGTCGGTGGCTCAATTCTATTGCCGCAACTTTTACATCCAGGGGTTTTTAAGGTTGCCTTTGCTGGTGTGATGACTAAAATAATACCCCAGGCCTGTTTTCTTTTTCAACGCCAAATATAATATTTTTTTTTATGGCCTAGCCTAATTCACAAGCAAAGGTTCAATTACAATCTTGAATCTCTTGTTGCTGTGGCGTAGAAAATACCTACCATTGCTAAAACACGCTACCAAAGCCTACTAGTTTGTGAGGTGGATCAATTCTAGTGCGCAAATTTACAGTCCAGGGGTTAATTAAGCGTTGTTTTGCTGCTGTGTGACAAAATAAACCGTTCTTTTTCAACACCGAAATATATCAATTTTATCTTGTAAGCATAATCCTCAAGCGAAGGTTAATTAAGCCTGTTTGTGCTTTTAGCATTTAGTAAAACACACAGTGCTTGTCAAAGACACATACAAGTAAATTTTTACTGGCCTATTGTGAGTAGCGCATATTATATCCAAGGGTTACCCAAGCTGTTACTGGGTTCATTTGGAGTCAAAAAAATGGGTGTATATGTATCAATTATACTAGATTAAATATAGCTGCATCATACAGTGTCTGTTCATTTTAGAAACAAAACAGTATGTCAGACAGAGAGGTGTGCAGGCTCTGCAACCTGCGAGCGTGGAGCTGTGGACACCAACATTTCTGATAACGGGCCCAGGTCGCAGCACAGCAAGGGGACGTCGCTGCAGGGGTCACTCGGTGTAGGCATCAACTGCCGCTGTCACTCTTAGCTGGCCGTGTGTTGTTCAGCAACCCATAGGGTTCTTGATTGGTTGACTAGGTCATCCTCTTCCTCCAGATGACATTGGACACCCCAGACAAAGAGTCGGTGGGAACCTCAGAGTCATCAGAGAGACACTTTTAGTTGGCATGGCCCCGGGGAGGCGTCAGCGGCCACTCAACCTGTCCTCAGCCGCCTCTGTCCCAGCCAGTAGTTCCCTCAGCCAGGGATTCTAATATGTGGTCTGGGCTAAGCGCCACTATATAGCAGGAGGATGAACATTTGAGGTGGGCAGTCAGCAGCTACTTCGGCGCGAACGAAGAAATGGGGGGCCAATTTCCACAGCTTCTTGCAGTAGGGCGGCAAAGTTATAGGTGGTCGAGAGTTGGCTATGAGATCCGGTCATGTGGTGAGAGGTCAGCCTCGGGCTTACCAATGACGGTGATTGAGGATCTAGTAGTGACGATTGAAACACAATTAGATGATGATGTAGGCCGACCCGCACTTGGGGCCGGTGAAGCAAGGGCTCTTCATTCATCGTCAGGAGAAGAGGGCGTCATAGCTTGCTGCGTCAGCAGCGGCGCAGCCAAGCAAGTGGGTTGTGTGGCCGTGAGTCTGACAGGGTAGCAGCAGTGTGAGGTCGGGGAAGCCAAGACGGCCACGGGGTAGGAAAACCCCGCTTCGCAGGTCCAAAGACAGTAGCGGCACAGGGGTTTACCTCAGCGATCAACGGCAGCGGTGGCAGTAGAGTAGTCACTCAGTGGCGGAAGCGGTGGCGGTAAAATCAGCTACTCGGCGGTGTGGCAGTTCTTTGCTAAGAAATCCGTGAGGAGTCCGAATATGGGTATATTGTAGAATATGTGGGCAGGAAAGTGAAGCTGTGGCCAGGGAGCTAACGTATGGCACAACGACGGCCCTGAGTCAACACATGCAGCCGTTCAGCATCCGTGCCTGGAGAGAAACCGTGGCTAAGATGTGGTAGGTCACTTCCTGCGCCTGCTGGCCAGCAGCAGCGGCAAGTGCGCTACGCATTGCTATTTCAGCCAGTCAAGGCTCCACCACACTGCAGAAGGAGTGTTTCTTTTGACATCCTTCCCGGTCCCTGATGATCCTGGCTACTCGCTACTCATGGCGCAACGCAGTAGTTATGCTGAGGCGTAGTTGTAAAGAGGTAACAGTATGCGTTCAACCATCCTAGGTCAGGCAGCTGACCGTGTCCTGTCCAAGTGTTGGTATGCAGTCCCTGATCCTTTCCAAATGGTGGACTCTGCACCATTCAGAGAACTAATGGCTTGTTGCCGAGCCGTGATGGAGAGTTCAAGCCGTAATTTCTTTTCCAAAAGGCGAGTACCAGCCACTTCTTAATATTGTAGAACAGGAAAGTGGGTCAGTCCTTGAGCTTATCGGTTTGTTCCAAGAGTTACACGGGCAGCCCGCGGAAGTCTGGAGCTGTAACTACACGGTCAAGGGCAGTACATGTCCTTTACGGCCCCCACTGGGTGAATGTGCTTCTGCCCAGGCACACCAACAACTATGGACAGGAGACGCCGCTTTTCCTCACACGTTGTCAAAAACTGTGCTCCTGCGCCAATGTCCGCCTCCTCTCTCCTCCATCCAACCACCACCATCTCAGCCTCCACAGTACTGTCTCCATGTATACCACATGTGTGAGGGCACGAGGTGTCACGCAGTTCTAAACCTAGTTGCCTCGGCGAACGAAGTTCTAACAGGGGAGGAACTGCTCGCGTCATGCATGCAGAAATCGATGTGTGGCTTTCTCCGCGCCAACTGCAATCTCTGGAACCTTGGTGAAGGCAACTGGAGAGGCAACAAGGTGTCCGCGCTTGCACCGAGGAGAGATGGTCCATGCGCTCCTGGCATGGCGCACGTGTTCAATCTGGTTGTAAAAAATGAGGTTCTGAAGTCTTCACCGATCTTCAGACACATTCCTGAGAAAATGGCCAGGAACGTTCATGCACTTTATCCATTCGTTACTAAAGGCCAGGAACACCCTCCGCGTGTTGCCAGCGGCAGAACGGCCTCCCAACGACGTCTGTATGCGATGTTTTCCACCCGCTGGAATTACAAGCCTGCACATGTTGGGAACTGACTGTTGAAACTAGAGAAAGGCCCATCCTATTATACATTTTTTGATGATCCAGGCAGACTGAAAGTACTTCCCCTGTGTAACTTTGATGTACAGCCAGTGCGCGCTCATGAGTGACACCTCCGTTTGTTGAACGCCATTACGAGGGTGGTCCAAGTTATTTGCTAGTCGCCACAGGATCACTACTGGATGAATACGTCATTCCAATGCTTCATGTCTGGAACAGATGCTGAAAAATCTGTCCTGGGCAGGGGGACTGTGAGATGATGGCGACTACATCTAAAGTTGGCACATGAGTCCGGTGGGGACTGTAAACTGGATGAGGAGGAGGAGGCAGGAGGAGGAGGAGGACATTGGAAGCAGATGCACTTGTTCTGCCTCTCCCCCCTCCGGTGATGAATGTGTGGAGTTTCTCACCCATGCGTGACAAGAGAGGAGGGAGCTAGGAGCAGCTGGAGGAGGTGGATGGAGATGAGGAAGACGAGGCAGATGACTCCCAAGAGCATACCTGTGGGCAGTTATTACAGTGGAAATGGAGGCAGGTGCCCCTCGGAGTCACTTGTGCAGATGTCACACGCAGCAATGCTTATTTGCATGGCTAGTGACAGCCCCCCGACATAGTCAGCATCCCGGAAGAGGGATGGGAGACCTTCTGGACTCTCCACCCCTATTGCGACCCTCGCTTATACCGCGTCCAAAATGGGAGCCTTTTTCCAGCTATGATGAGGGAGACCAACTAAAATACTTAGGGAAATCCTCCGTATCAGTTGTGCCGCTTGCCTAATGTGCTCTGGCATCGTCCCCTCCTCTGACAGGTCTGACCGGGGGGTTCACCAGCGTCATACGTATACCTGCCGCGGCTGACTGGTGGAACGGTGGAGGGGGTAGGAGCAAGTACAGCTCCATTCTAGGTGAAGTAACTAAGTCTGAGTCAACTAATGAGCCAGCTTCCTTCACTCATAGCTAGTGTGGAGGGCCAGTCACCTAGCAAGCGAGCAGAGCAGGACCCTGGAGCATTCCCTGATACAACAGCGTTGTGGCATTACTTGGACTGCATGTTCTGCCACCACCAGTTGAAGATCCGCCTGGACTATCTGAGGCAGCCAAACTGGAATGTGTGGCACAGCAACTTGCCGAGTTTGCAGTGGAGAAGCTGTCCTGCCAGGCAGCTAGGTGTGGCATCATGAGCGGGTGTTCTGTGCGCGAGGGGCATTCGTTACACAAGGGAGAAACCCGCTTGTACACGGGTAATGTTGAAACGGACTGATCCTTATGTCAAGAAGAATCAGGCGTGGATCGGCAAGGCTAGTTTCACACACCAATGCCTTAGGCGTCAGTCTGGTTCAAACTACCTGCCTAGCACTATTCTGATGCCAGCCACCGCTGATGCCACACATCTGCTGATAGTTTCTCCCATCTGCCTTCCACCGTCCTTTACATGGGACTGGTGTATTGCACCCACCTCTAACACTCAGTCATTGTGCCTCTCATCTATGTGCTCATGCTGCTGATAGCTGTTGCTTTTGCCGTGACATCCACCTGTGTCATTGTGCCACTCTGCGGCTGGTTCTGTTTGCCACCCTCCAGAATGTCATTGTTGCCACTCTCTGACCTCATTGCTGTTGCTCCTGTCATACTCCACTCTCTCTCATTGAACGCCCACTGTCCTGAACACTCATGCCAGCTTGCCAGCCATGTGACCTCGCTCTCAGTCTTTGTGCCGCTCTGTGGCCGATACTATTTGCACCTGCAGAATGTCATTGTGACACTCTTCTGACCTCATGCTGTGCTGTGATCTGTCGTGCCCTCCAACACTGTGTCATTCGTGCCAACTGTCTGACCTCATGACTGCTGCCGTGGCTGCTGCTTGCCTCCACCTGTGGCATACTCCTGTTTTTTGCCCCTCCAGAATTTGGTCATTGTGCAACTGTCTATGACCCTCAAGCTGTGACGTGGCTGCTGCCGTGCCCTCTCCACCACTGTGTCATTGTGCATGTCTGACATTATGCTGCTGCTGTTGCTCCTGCTCGTGCCCTCCACACGTTGTGTTCATAGTACCACTCTTTGCCTACTCACTTTTTTGCCTGGGGGGGGGGGGGGGGAATTATAGTCATTGTGCCACTGCCTGACCTCTTACTGCTGCCGCTGGGACCTCCACTGTGTGATTGTGCCACTCTGTGCCCTAATACTGTTTTTCCACCTCCATAATGTCATTGTGCCACTGTCTGACCTCATACTGCTGCTGCCGTGACCTCCACACGGTATCATTGTGCCACTCTGTGGCCTAATACTGTTTTGCCGCCTCCATAATGTCATTGTGCCACTGCCTGACCTCATACTGCTGCCGCTGTGACCTCCACTGTGTGATTGTGCCACTCTGTGCCCTAATACTGTTTTTCCACCTCCATAATGTCATTGTGCCACTGTCTGACCTCATACTGCTGCCGCCGTGACCTCCACACTGTATCATTGTGCCACTCTGTGGCCTAATACTGTTTTGCCGCCTCCATAATGTCATTGTGCCACTGCCTGACCTCATACTGCTGCCGCCGTGACCACCACACTGTGTGATTGTGCCACTCTGTGGCCTAATACTGTCTTGCCGCCTCCATAATGTCATTGTGCCACTGTCTGACCTCATACTGCTGCCGCCGTGACCTCCACACTGTGTGATTGTGCCACTCTGTGGCCTAATACTGTCTTGCCGCCTCCATAATGTCATTGTGCCACTGTCTGACCTCATACTGCTGCTGCCGTGACCTCCACACGGTATCATTGTGCCACTCTGTGGCCTAATACTGTTTTGCCGCCTCCATAATGTCATTGTGCCACTGCCTGACCTCATACTGCTGCCGCCGTGACCTCCACACTGTGTGATTGTGCCACTCTGTGGCTTAATACTGTTTTTCCGCCTCCATAATGTCATTGTGCCACTGCCTGACCTCATACTGCTGCCGCCGTGACCTCCACACTGTGTGATTGTGCCACTCTGTGGCCTAATACTGTTTTGCCACCTCCAGAATGCCATTGTGCCACTGTCTGACCTCATACTGCTGCCGCCGTGACCTCCACACTGTGTGATTGTGCCACTCTGTGCCCTAATACTGTTTTTCCGCCTCCATAATGTCATTGTGCCACTGTCTGACCTCATACTGCTGCCGCCGTGACCTCCACACTGTATCATTGTGCCACTCTGTGGCCTAATACTGTTTTGCCGCCTCCATAATGTCATTGTGCCACTGCCTGACCTCATACTGCTGCCGCCGTGACCTCCACACTGTGTGATTGTGCCACTCTGTGGCCTAATACTGTTTTGCCACCTCCAGAATGCCATTGTGCCACTGTCTGACCTCATACTGCTGCCGCCGTGACCTCCACACTGTGTGATTGTGCCACTCTGTGGCCTAATACTGTTTTGCCGCCTCCAGAATGTCATTGTGCCACTGCCTGACCTCATGCTGCTGCTGCCATGACCTCCACACTGTGTGATGTGCCACTCTGTGGCCTAATACTGTTTTGCCGCCTCCAGAATGTCATTGTGCCACTGCCTGACCTCATGCTGCTGTGGCTGCCGTCGTCACCTCCACACTCTGTCACTAATGTTGCCACCTGAGCTCTCAGCTTGTTTTTTTCCAGCTTTCGCTAGCATGATTTTATCAGGCTACATTCCCGCTTGATTTTTTTGGTCATTTTGCCCTCTTAATGCCCAGGGAATTTTATAGTGAAGCGATTCTAAGACGGCGGCAGTCATTGCGTGTCATACAAAAACACAACATTGTATGAAGAAAAACCCC
>JAODAL010080381.1:0-12268 GCA_025379985.1 Phyllomedusa bahiana | reverse complement strand
CCAGGGGGTAAACTTTGTCGGGGCAGGGGAAAAGCATTTCCCAAAGGCGGGGGAAAATCTGCCCCAAAGGGGGGAAAAGTCATTGCTCAAGGCGGGGACTCAAATTCAAAAGGCTGGGCGGGTCAGTGCTAAAGGCGGGGGAAATTCAGGGGGTTGGGGTTTACTTGACAGCTTTCTTGCGGGACAAGCGGCTAAAGGGGGTGGGGGGAAGAGAGCTGGGCCACCCCTTTGGCTAAAACCCGGGCGGGGGGGTTGGAGGTAGCTTCCCCTGCGTGCGAAAGGGCCCCGGGGGAGGGGGTGGGGAAAGAGGCGGCAATCCCGGGGTTTCCTGCTAAAAGGCAGGGGGAGACCCCAGGCCCAAGGCGGGGAATCTGCTCAAAGCAGGGGACCCATTGCTCACAGGGGGGGGAAAAGTCGGGGGCCCCTTGGGCGCTTCCTCTGCGGGGGTGGGGCGGGGGCCCCCGGGGGGTTTGCCTTCGGGGAAGGGGAAAGCTGGCACCCCTGGGTAAACCCCAAGCAGGGGTCCAGGAGTTTCCCCCTGCAGGCACGGGGTCCAGGAGGTCGGGGAAAGAGGGGCTGGCCCCCTTTTGGTGACCCAAAGCAGCGGGTGCAGGCAGTTTCCCCCTTTTGGGGGTGGGCTCCAGGAGGTCGGGGGGGGATAAGCTGGTTTTCCCCTGGGGGGTCCAAGGGTTTCCAGGGGGGAAAACCTTTGCTCGGGGCAGGGGAAAGCAGTGCCTAAGGCAGGGGAATCTGTAAAACCCGGGGGGGGGTTTAAATTGCTAAAGGGCAGGGGACTTGCTCAAAAGCGGGGGAAAGTCAGTGCTAAAGGCGGGGGAAAAAAGTCGGGGGGGTTTCTTGGCACCCTTTCTCTCCCCGGGTACAGGGTTCCGGGGAGGCCGGGGGAAGAAAAGCGGGAAATTTGGGGTTTCCCAAACCCAGCGGGTGAAGGAAAGCCCTCCTGCCGGGCGGGAGCCCCCAGGGGGGTTTGGGTTTGGAATGAAGGCGGGCACCCAGGGGTTTGCCCCTAGTTTTGCGGGAAAGGTAACTTTGCTCGAGGCAGGAGAAAGGGGCAGTCCCCAAAGGGGGGAATCTGTCCTAAGAAAGTTATTTCACTGGCCCAAGGCAGGGGGATTCTGTTTAACCTGGGGATTTCCAGGTGCTAAAATTTGCGGGAGTCAGGGGGTTTCTTGCAGCTTCCCTCTGCGGGTTTCAGGGGCTCCAGGATTTTCGGGGAAGAGGCTGGCATCTTTGGGTGCCCCCAGAAAGCGGGTTGCGGCCCGCTTCCCCTGCGGGACAGGGCCCCGGAGGTGGGGGAAGAGGAGCTGGCTCTCGGGGTGATTCCGGGAAAGCGGGTGCGGCAGCTTCCCCTGCGGGGCAGGGCTCCGGGGAGGTCGGGGGAAAATGTTTTTGGAACCCTTTTAGGTGTCCAAGCTCCGGGAAAGGCCCCCTTTTGGTTTGGGGGCGGGAAAACGCATGTTCCCAAGGCGGGGGGGGAATTTGCTCAAGCAGGTTAGTCACTGGTCAAGGTGGGGATTTCTGCAAAAGGCGGGGGAAATTTTTAGGGGCTCAAGGCAGGGGAGTCGGGGGGGGTTTTTGGGGGCTTCCTTCTGGGGGCGCAGGGCTCCAGGAGGTGGGGGGGGGGTTGCAACCGGGCGGGAACCCAAGCAGGGGGCCCGGGCAGCTTCCCCTGCGGGAACAGGGCTCCAGGAGATCGGGGAAGAGAGCTGGCATTTCTGGGTGATCCCGCAGCGGCTGCAGGCAGCTTCCCCTGAGTGCGCAGGGCTCCAGGAGATCGGTGGAAGAGAGCTGGCATCCCTGGGTGTCCAAGCTCGAGGGGGTAACCTTGCTCGAGGCAGGGGAAGCAGTGCCCAAGGCAGGGGAATTCTCCAATCCCAAATCCGCTCAAAGCAGGGGGGGTCAGATTGGCTCATAGGAAAGGGATGTACTGCTCTCTGAGCTGGGAGAATCCAGTGCTCAAGGGCAGGGGGAGTCAGGGGGTCTTTGGAGCTCCTCTCCAGGGCGCGGCTCCAGGAGGTGTTGGGGAAGGGAGCTGGCACCCCTGGCTGAACCAGCAGCGGGTCCAGGCAGCTTCCCTACGGTCAGGGCTCCAGGTAAGTCGAGGAAAGACGAGAGTAGCGTCTCATATTGCGTGATCCAGCAGCACGTTGCAGGCAAGCTTCCCTGCACGGGCATGGGTCCAGGAGGTCGGTGGATGGAAGTGAGCTGGAAATCCCTGGGTGTCCAAAGCTCAAGGGGGTTAATCCTCCTTGCTCGTATATTGGCTGGGTGAAGCTGTGCCCAAGGCTCAGGGGATATCCTGCTTTCAAAGACGGCGGGGTCTTTTGCTCAAGGCAGGGGACTCTGACTCTAAGCAGGGCTAGTCACTGGTCGAGGGGCCAGGGATATGCTCTAAACCTTGGAGTCCAGTGTAAGGCAGGTGAGGTCAGGGGGCTCTTGGATTTTCACTTGCGGGCGCAGTGCTCCAGGAGGTCGGGGAAGGTAGCTGGCACCCCTGACTGAACCAGTAGCGGGTCCAAGGCAGCTTCCCCTGCGGGCACAGGGCTCCAGGAGGTCGGGGAAGAGAGCTTGGCGTCTTCCTGCGGGGTGTTCAACAAGCGTGTGCAGGCTGCTTCCCCTGCGGGCGCAGCACTCCAGTAGGTTGGTGGAAGAGTCGCTGGATCCCTGGGTGTCAAGTCCCGGGTGGTAACCTTGGTTGTCGAGGCAGGGGAATAGCAGTGCCAACGGGGGGGGGAACCCCCCCCCAGGGGAATATCTGCTCGCAAAGCTGGGGTGTCATTGCTCAAGGCAGGGGACTCTGCTCTAAGCTGGGGAAGTCAGTGCTCAAGGCAGAGGAGCTCACGGGGGCTCTTTGCAGCTTTCTCTGCGGTGCGCAGGGCGTCTCCATGGGGTTGGGCGAAAGGGAGCTAGCACCCCTGGAGTGAAGCAGCAGCGGGTACAGGCAGCTTCCCTGCGGGACAGGGTGCTCCTGGAGGTTCAGGGAAGAGAGTGCTAGGCATTCCGGGTGACTCCAAGCAGGTTGTGTGGCTAGGCGCAGTATCCATGGCGGGCGAAGGCTTACAGGAGGGCGGGATAGAGAGAGAACGTTGGCATTCCCTGGCGTGAACCTCAGCTAGAGGGATACAGGCAGCTATCCCTCTACTGGGCTAGACTCAGAGCGTCATCCTGGGAAATGGTCGGGGAGTGAAGAGATTTGGCATCATGGGTGATCCAATGCAAGCAGAGAGTGTAATGGCAGTTACCCCATGCGGGGACACAGATGGTCGTTCTTAGAGAATGGTCGGGCTGAAGGTGTGAGCTGGCATTCTTCTGGTTGATCCTATTAGGAGGCAGGTGCAGGCAGCTTCCCACTGCGAGTGTAGCAGGTCCAGTGAGGGTCCGCGTTGGAAAAAGAGAGGTGGGCAGGGACAGCCTGGGTGTCCAGAAACTCCAGGGGTTATAGCCTTGCTCGACGCTTAGGGGAAGCAGTTTCCGAAGACAGGGGAAATTCATGTCTCAAGCACGGGGAGTCAATTGATCAAGGCAGGGGACTCTGGTCTAAGCTGGGAAGTCAAGTGCTGTCAACTGCAGGTTGATGTAAGGGGCTCTGCGCAGCTCTTATCCTTCTGCGGGCTCAGGGCTCCAGGAGGTGGGGAAGGTTAGCTTGGCGATCTCGGGTGATTCCAGCAGCAGGCTGCAGGCTAGCTTCCCTGCTGGGCATGCAGGGATTCTAGCGAGGTAGTGTCGGGGAAAGCAGAGCTGGCATTATATATAGGGTGATCGAGCAGCGGGTGCAGGAAGCTTCCATTGCCCGGCCGTCCAGTGCTCCAGATTTGAGGTGGTTGAATGAGGAGTGGGCATCCACTGGGTGTCCCAAGCTCCAGGTGGGTACCTATGACTTCGAGGCAGGGGAAGGCTGAGTGCCAAAGGCAGGGGAATCTGCTCAAAAGCAGGGAGTTGTCTCTCATTGCTCAACGGCCAGGGGATTTCTGCTCTAAGCTGAGAATGACAGTGCTCAAGGCAGGCGGGTCATCTGTTCTTCAGGGTCGGCATACTATGGAGCAGTATTCCTCTGGGTTGGGGCAGCGGCTGACAGTGATTGGTCGGGGAAGGGTAAGCAGGCATCTCATGGTGATTCCGCAGCGGGTGCTATGGCTAGCTTCCCACTGCCGGGTCAAGACTAAGGGCCTACCAGTGATGGTCGGTGATTTTGTAGCTATAGGAATCTTGTCATGGTATGTCCAAGATCCAGGATGGAAACCATGCTCGTGAGGGCAGGCGAAGCAGTCGCCCAGGCAGGGGGGAATCTGCTTGATCAATGCAGGTTAGTCCACTGGTCTACGGCTTGGGTAGGTCTCTTGCTCTTAAGTGCGGGATCTAGTGCTCAAGGCACGGGGATTGTGGCAGGGGGCTTACTCTGGCTCAGTATCTTCCTCTGCGGGTTAATGTGTCCTCCATGGAGATGGTCGTGGAATAGGGGTCTGACAAATCCGCACTGGCTGAAACCAGCTGTGTGCTCTCCAATTCATTTTTCTTGGGGTGCTCATGCGTTCCAGGCGCAGCTTCTCCCTACTCGCAGGGCATCACAGCTGAGCTCCAGCGAGATCGGGGAGGAGAGACTCGGCTATGATTCCCTGAGGTGATGTCAAGTCAAGGGTGGATATAACGCCTTGCTCGGAGGGATTAATGGATAGCAGTGCCCAAGGCAGGGGAATCCTTTGCATGTCAATAGCAGGGGAGTCATTTGCCTCAAGGTGGGGATTCTGCTCAAACTGTGTGTGGATATTCTCAGTGCTCAATGGACAGGGAGTTCAGGGGGCTCTTGGCAGCTCCCTACTTCCTGTGGCTCACGGGGCTTTAGGAAGTTTGGGTAAGGGAGCTTGGCACCACAGGTCTCTGAAAACCAGCAGCGTGTCCAGGGAGCTGACCCTGCGGGCTCCCAGAGGCTCATCCTGTTGGTCAGAGGTAGGAAGCAGAGTCATACTCTGGGCGTGATCACAGTCAGCTACGTGCATCGGCAGCATCTCCCCGCTGCAGCGCGCAGGGTATCCTAGGAGGTCAGGTGGGGAAGAGAGCTGGCATCCTGGGTTGTCCAATCTCCAGGGGGTGTTACACACTTGCTCGTGCAGCGGTAAGCAGTGCCTCCAAGTAAGGGGAATCTGTGTCAAAGTTAGCAGGGGACCGTCATTCGCTCAAGGGGGGGGGACTCTGCTCAAAAGCTGGGGAGATAGATGTCTTGAAGGCCAAGGGAGTCAGGCGGGCGTCTGTGTCAGGACTTCTCTCTGCGGGACGCAGGCTCCAGGAGGTTGGGAAAAGGGAGCGTAGCACCCAATGAGAGTGAACCAAGAAGCGGGTGGTAGCGCTTCCCTTGTGGGAGCATGTGGCCATGTTCAGGAGGTCGGTGGAAAGGATGAGATGGCATCCTGGGTGATACCTAGCATAGGGGTTGCCAGGCAGCTTCGCCTTACGGCGTCACAACAGCGCTCCAGGTAGGGTCGGGGAAGAGAAATTAGGCAGCGTGGAGGATCCAGCAAGCAGGGTGTAGGCGCTTTCTTCCCTGCGGGGGGCACAGGCCTCAGGAGGTCGGGGAAGAGAGCAGAGGTTCATCTTCTGGATAGAATCTAGACAGCACGCGATGCAGAGGAGACTTTCACATGTGGGGAGGCAGGGCTCCGGACGGTCGGTGGAAGAGATGGCTGGCTATCCACTGGTGTTCCGAAGTTCCAAGGGGTAGTACCTTGCTGGGTGGCAGGGGATAGCAGTGCCCTATAGACAGGGGAGGACTGCTCAAAGGCAGGGCTCAGTCAAATGCGTCCAAGGCAGGGGACTTGCTCTAGAGCTGGGGAGGTATTGTAGTGTTCGTTCGACCGCCACCAAGGCAGGAAGAGTTCAGGGGGCTCCTTGCAGCCCTCTTCCTCTTGCGGGCGCAGTGGCTCCAGGAGGTAGGGGAAGAGAGCTGGCAATCTTGGGTGATCCAGCAGCGGAGTGCAGGCTGCCTTTCCCTGCGGGCGCAGGGGCTCCAGGATGTCGGTGGAAGAGAGTCGGCAATCCCTGGGTGTCCAAGATCCATGGGGGGTAAAACTTGCTCGAGGCAGGAAAGCAGTGCCCCAAGGCAGGGTGAATCTGATTCAAAGCAGGGAGTCCATATGTCAAGCAGGGGATTCTGCTTCTGAAGCGGGGAATCAGGGCGCCAAGCAGGGGAGACAGGGGGCTCTTGGCAGCTTCCTCTGCGGGCGCAGGGCTCCAGGAGGTCGGGGAAGGGAGCTGGCACCCCTGGGTGAACCAGCAGCGGGTCCAGGCAGCTTCCCCTGCGGGCACAGGGCTCCAGGAGGTCGGGGAAGAGAGCTGGCATCTCTGGGTGATCCAGCAGCAGGTGCAGGCAGCTTCCCCTGCGGTGCAGAGTCTCCAGGACGGTCGGTTGAAGAAAAGCTGGCATATCATGGGATGTCAAGCATCCAGGAGCTACCTTGCTTGAGGCAGCGAAAGAGAGAAGCAGGCCCAAGGCAGGGGAATCTGCTCAAAAGCAGGTTAAGTCACTGTTCAAGGTGGGGACTCTGCTCTAAGCTGGGGAGTCAGGGCTTCAAGGCAGGGGATGTCATACGGGGCTCTTGGCAGATTCCTCTGCGGAGCGCAGGCTCCAGGATACCCGGCCCCGGTCGGGGGAAGAGAGGCTGAAAACTGGCTGAACCAGCAGCGGGTCCAGGCAGCTTCCCCTGCGGGAACAGGGCTCCAGGAGATCGGGGAAGAGAGCTGGCATCTCTGGGTGATCCCGCAGCGGGTACAGGCAGCTTCCCCTGCGGGCGCAGGGCTCCAGGAGGTCGGTGGAAGAGAGCTGGCATCCCTGGGTGTCCAAGCTCCAGGGGGTAACCTTGCTCGAGGCAGGGGAAGCAGTGCCCAAGCAGGGGAATCTGCTCAAAGCAGGGGAGTCATTGCTCAAGGCAGGAGATTCTGTTCTAAGCTGGGGAATCAGTGCTCAAGGCAGGGGAGTCAGGGGGCTCTTGGCAGCTCCCTCTCCAGGCGCAGGGCTCCAGGAAGTTGGGGAAGGGAGCTGGCACCCCTGGCTGAACCAGCAGCGGGTCCAGGCAGCTTCCCCTGCGGGCACAGGGCTCCAGGAGGTCGGGGAAGAGAACTGGCATCCCTGGGTGAAACCAGCAGCGGGATCCAGGCAGCTTCCCCTGCGGGCAAGAGGCTCACAGGAGGTCAGGGAAGAGAGCTGGCATCTCTGGGTGATCCAGCAGCGGGTGCAGGCAGCTTCCCCTGCGGGCGCAGGGCTTCAGGAGGTCGGTGGAAGAGAGATGGCATCCCTGGGTGAACCAGCAGTGGGTCCAGGCAGCTTCCCCTACGGGCACAGAGCTCCAGGAGGTCGGGGAAGAGATTTGGCATCGCTGGGTGATCCAGCAGCAGGTGTAGGCAGCTTCCCCTGCGGGCACAGGGCTCCAGGAGGTCGGGGAAGAGAGCTGGCATCTCTGGTTGATCCAGCAGCAGGTGCAGGCAGCTTCCCATGCGGGAGCAGGGCTCCAGGAGGTCGGTGGAAGAGAGCTGGCATCCCTGGGTGTCCAAGCTCCAGGGGTTAACCTTGCTCGACGCAGGGGAAGCAGTGCCCAAGACAGGGGAATCTGCTCAAAGCAGGGGAGTCATTGCTCAAGGCAGGGGATTCTGCTCTAAGCTGGGGAATCAGTGCTCAAGGCAGGGGAGTCAGGGGGCTCTTGGCAGCTCCCTCTCCAGGCGCCGGGCTCCAGGAAGTTGGGGAAGGGAGCTGGCACCCCTGGCTGAACCAGCAGCGGGTCCAGGCAGCTTCCCCTGCGGGCACAGGGCTCCAGTAGGTCGAGGAAGAGAGCTGGCATCTCTGCGTGATCCAGCAGCACGTGCAGGCAGCTTCCCCTGCAGGCGCAGGGCTCCAGGAGGTCGGTGGAAGAGAGCTGGCATCCCTGGGTGTCCAAGCTCCAGGGGGTAACCTTGCTCGAGGCAGGGGAAGCAGTGCCCAAGACAGGGGAATCTGCTCAAAGCAGGGGAGTCATTGCTCAAGGCAGGGGACTCTGCTCTAAGCTGGGGAGTCAGTGCTCAAGGCAGGGGAGTCAGGGGGCTCTTGTCAGCTTCCTCTGCGGGCGCAGGGCTCCAGGAGGTTGGGAAAGGGAGCTAGCACCCCTGGGTGAACCAGCAGCGGGTGCAGGCAGCTTCCCCTGCGGGCGCAGGGCTTCAGGAGGTCGGTGGAAGAGAGATGGCATCCCTGGGTGAACCAGCAGTGGGTCCAGGCAGCTTCCCCTACGGGCACAGCGCTCCAGGAGGTCGGGGAAGAGATTTGGCAGCGCTGGGTGATCCAGCAGCAGGTGTAGGCAGCTTCCCCTGCGGGCACAGGGCTCCAGGAGGTCGGGGAAGAGAGCTGGCATCTCTGGTTGATCCAGCAGCAGGTGCAGGCAGCTTCCCATGTGGGAGCAGGGCTCCAGGAGGTCGGTGGAAGAGAGCTGGCATCCCTGGGTGTCCAAGCTCCAGGGGTTAATTCTTGCTCGACCGCAGGACAGGGGCAGCCGTGCCCAAGACAGAGGGTATCTGCTAAAGAGGGGGAAGGATTGCTCATAGGCAGGGACTCTGATCTAGCTGGGAGTCAGTGCTCAAGGGAGGAGGAGTCAGGGCGCTATTGCAGCTTCCTCTGCGGGGCGCAGGGCTCAGGAGTTGGGAAGAGAGCGGATCCTGGGTGATCCAGCAGCAGGTGTAGGCAGCTTCCCCTGCGGGCACAGGGCTCCAGGAGGTCGGGGAAGAGAGCTGGCATCTCTGGTTGATCCAGCAGCTGGGTGAGGCGCTTCCTGCGGGCCGCAGGGCTCCAGGAGGTCGGTGGAAGAGAGCTGGCATCCCTGGGTGTCCAAGCTCCAGGGGGTAACCTTGCTCGAGGCAGGGGAAGCAGTGCCCAAGGCAGGGGAATCTGCTCAAAGCAGGGGAGTCATTGCTCAAGGCAGGGGATTCTGCTCTAAGCTGGGGAATCAGTGCTCAAGGCAGGGGAGTCAGGGGGCTCTTGGCAGCTTCCTCTGCGGGCGCAGGGCTCCAGGAGGTCGGTGGAAGAGAGCTGGCATCCCTGGGTGTCCAAGCTCCAGGGGGTAACCTTGCTCGAGGCAGGAGAAGCAGTGCCCAAGACAGGGGAATCTGCTCAAAGCAGCGAGGAGTCATTTCTCAAAGGCAGGGGGACTATGCTCTATGATGGGGGAGTCAGTGCTCAAGGCAGGGGAGTCAGGGGGCTCTTGTCAGCTTTCTCTGCGGGCACAGGGCTCCAGGAGGTTGGGAAAGGGAGCTAGCACCCCTGGGTGAACCAGCAGCGGGTCGAGCAGTTCCCTGCCGGGCATAGGGGGACTCCAGGGGTCGGGAAGAGAGATGGCATCGCTGGGTGATCCAGCAGCAGGTGTAGGAAGCTTCCCCTGCGGGCACAGGGCTCCAGGAGGTCGGGGAAGAGAGCTGGCATCTCTGGTTGATCCAGCAGCAGGTGCAGGCAGCTTCCCATGCGGGAGCAGGGCTCCAGGAGGTCGGTGGAAGAGAGCTGGCATCCCTGGGTGTCCAAGCTCCAGTGGTTAACCTTGCTCGACGCAGGGGAAGCAGTGCCCAAGACAGGGGAATCTGCTTGCAAAGCAAGGCAGTCATAGCAAAAGGCAGGGGACTCTGCTCTAAGCTGGGGAGTCAGTGCTCAAGGCAGGAGAGTCAGGGGGCTCTTGGCAGCTTCCTCTGCGGGCGCAGGGCTCCAGGAGGTCGGGGAAGAGAGCTGGCATCTCTGGGTGATCCAGCAGCGGGTGCAGGCAGCTTCCCCTGCGGGCGCAGGGCTCCAGGAGGTCGGTGGAAGAGAGCTGGCATCCCTGGGTGTCCAAGCTCCAGGGGGTAGGCCTTGCTTGAGCAGGAAAACGCAGGGAAGCGTGCCAAGCAGGGGAATCTGCTCAAAGGCAGGGGAGTCATTGCTCAGGCAGGGGGATTCGCTCTAAGATGGGGAATCAGTGACTCAAGGCAGGGGGAGTGGGGCTCTTGGCAGCTTCCTCTGCGGGCGCAGGGCTCCAGGAGGTCGGGGAAGGGAGCTGACAACCCTGGCTGAACCAGCAGCGGGTCCAGGCAGCTTCCCCTGCGGGCACAGGGCTCCAGGAGATCGGGGAAGAGAGCTGGCATCTCTGGGTGATCCCGCAGCGGGTACAGGCAGCTTCCCCTGCGGGCGCAGGGCTCCAGGAGGTCGGTGGAAGAGAGCTGGCATCCCTGGGTGTCCAAGCTCCAGGGGGTAACCTTGCTCGAGGCAGGGGAAGCAGTGCCCAAGGCAGGGGAATCTGCTCAAAGCAGGGGAGTCATTGCTCAAGGCAGAGATTCTGCTCTAGAAGCTGGGAGCCAGTGCTCAAGCAGCGGAGTCAGGGGGCTCTTGTCAGCTTCCTCTGCGGGCGGTCAGGGCTCCGGAGTTGGGAAGGGAGGTTGCCCCTGGGTGAACAGCCAGCTGGTCCAGGCAGCTTCCCTGCGGGCACAGGGCTCCAGGAGGTCAGGGAAGAGAGCTGGCATCTCTGGGTGATCCAGAAGCGGGTTCAGGCAGCTTCCCCTGCGGGCGCAGAGCTTGAGGAGGTCGGTGGAAGAGAGGGGGCATCCCTGGGTGAACCAGCAACGGATCCAGGCAGCTTCCCCTACGGGCACAGAGCTCCAGGAGGTCGGGGAAGAGAGCTGGCATCTCTGGTTGATCCAGCAGCAGGTGCAGGCCAGCTTCCATGCGGGGCAGGGCTCAGGAAGTCGGTGAAGAGAGCTGCATCCTGGGTGTCCATGCTACGGGAGTTAACTTGCTCGACACAGGGCGAAGCACGGTGCCCAAGACAGGGGAATATGCTCAAGCAGGGAGTCAGTGAGCAAGGCAGGGGACTCTGCTCTAAGCTGGGGAGTCAGTGCTCAAGGCAGGAGAGTCAGGGGGCTCTTGGCAGCTTCCTCTGCGGGCGCAGGGCTCCAGGAGGTCGGGGAAGAGAGCTGGCATCTCTGGGTGATCCAGCAGCGGGTGCAGGCAGCTTCCCCTGCGGGCACAGGGCTCCAGGAGGTCGGGGAAGAGAGCTGGCATCTCTGGGTGATCCAGCAGCGGGTGCAGGCAGCTTCCCCTGCGGGCGCAGGGCTCCAGGAGGTCGGTGGAAGAGAGCTGGCATCCCTGGGTGTCCAAGCTCCAGGGGGTAACCTTGCTCGAGCAGGGAACAGTGCCAGGCAGGGGAATCTGCTCAAAGCAGAGTCATGGCTCAAAAAGCGGGGATCTGCTCAAAGCTGGATCATGTCAAGGAGGGAGCAGGGCTCTTGCAGCTTCCTCCGGCGCAGGCTCCAGGAGTCGGGGAAGGGACCGGGCACCTGGTGGAACCACAAGCGTTCCCGGGCAGCTCCCTGCGGGCACAGGGCTCCGGAGGGGGGAAGAGCTGGCATCTCTGGGAATCCCACAGCGGGCAGGCACTCCCCTGCGGCAGGCCAGAGGCGGGGAAGAGAGCGGCACTCGGGTCCAAGCTCCAGGATAACCTTGCTCGGGGCGGGGAAGCATGCCCAACAGGGATTGCTCAAACAGGTTGTCACTGCAAGCTGGGACTCTGCTCTAACTGGGATCAGCTCAAGGAGGGGAAGTCAGGGGCTCTTGCCTCCCTGCGGCGCAGGCTCCAGAGGCGGGAAGGGGGGGGGGGGAGGGGGGGGGGGGGGCGGAAAAATCCCCCCCCGGGGCCAAAGGGGGCCCGGGGGGGGGGGGGGACCCGGGTTTCCCAAGCCCCGGGGGAAAATTTTCCACGGGGAAACAGGCAAGGGGGGAACGCTCCCCGGGGGCATTTCAAGGCGGGGAGTTTTTGCTCTGGGGGAATTAAACCGGGGGGGGGCCGGGGCCCACCCAAGGCGGGCTCCAAAGGGGGAAGGGGCCCCCCCGGCCCAAACCCAGCGGGGCCCGGGCCCCCCCCGCGGGAGGGGGCCCCAAAGGTTGGGGGCGGCTCCCGGGGGCCGAGGGAACCTTCCACCCGGGGGAAAAAGTCCCAAGGGGGAAAACCCTTCGGGGGGCATTGCCAAGGGGGGAGCTGGGGGGGGGGGAAAAGGGGCCACCCAAAGCGGGGGTCTTTTTTTGCGGGGGGCCCCGGGGTTGGGGGGGGCCCCCCGGGGGGAACAGGGGGTCCAGATTCCCCCGGGGACGGGGGTCCAAGGGGGAAAGATTTTTTCGGGGTCCCAGGGGTGGGGGGCCCCCTGGGGGGGTTCAGAAGGGGGGGAAAGGGGAAGGCCCCGGGGGGAAAGGGGGTTTTGGGGGGGCCCCCTGGGGGGGGGCCCGGGAGGA
>JAODAL010080380.1:0-12269 GCA_025379985.1 Phyllomedusa bahiana | reverse complement strand
GAGGGGGGCACTTTAGTCATTGTGGGGGTAGGATAGGGGGGGGGACTTATAGTCATTGTGGGGGGTGGTTTGAGGGGGGACTTATAGCCTGTAGGGGGGGGTCAGGAAGGGGGGGCCCACTTTATCATTGTAGGGGGGGTAGGTTAGGGGGGGCACTAGTCATTGTGGGGGGGGGGGTCGGATGAGGGGGGCATTATAGTCATGTGGGGGAAAGGAAGAGGGGGGCATTATAGTCATTGTAGGGGGGGGGCAGGATAGAGGGGGGCACTTTTGTCATTGTGGGGGGTCAGGATAGAGGGGGGCACTTATAGAGATTGTAGGGGTCAGGATAGAGGGGGGAAACTTATAGTCATTGTAGGGGGGTCAGTATAGAGGGGGGCACTTATGTCATTGTAGGGGGTCAGTTATAGGGGGGGGCATTTTATAGTCATTGTAGGGGGTCAGGATAGAGGGGGGGCACTTATAGTCATTGTAGGGGGTCAGGATAGAGGGGGGGCACTTAGTCATTGTAGGGGGTCAGGATAGAGGGGGCACTTATAGTCATTGTAGGAGGTCAGGATAGAGGGGGGCACTTATAGTCATTGTAGGAGGTCAGGATAGAGGGGGGCACTTAGTCATTGTGGGGGGTCAGGATAGAGGGGGGCACTTAGTCATTGTAGGGGGTCAGGATAGAGGGGGGCACTTAGTCATTGTAGGGGGTCAGGATAGAGGGGGGCACTTAGTCATTGTAGGGGGGTCAGGATAGAGGGGGGGCACTTATAGTCATTGTAGGGGGGGTCAGGATAGAGGGGGGCACTTAGTCATTGTAGGGGGGTCAGGATAGAGGGGGCACTTAGTCATTGTAGGGGGTCAGGATAGAGGGGGGCACTTATAGTCATTGTAGGGGGTCAGGATAGAGGGGGGCACTTAGTCATTGTAGGGGGTCAGGATAGAGGGGGGCACTTAGTCATTGTAGGGGGTCAGGATAGAGGGGGGCACTTAGTCATTGTAGGGGGTCAGGATAGAGGGGGGCACTTATAGTCATTGTAGGGGGTCAGGATAGAGGGGGGCACTTATAGTCATTGTAGGGGGGGTCAGGATAGACGGGGGCACTTATAGTCATTGTAGGGGGGGTCAGGATAGACGGGGGCACTTATAGTCATTGTAGGGGGGGTCAGGATAGACGGGGGCACTTATAGTCATTGTAGGGGGGGTCAGGATAGACGGGGGCACTTATAGTCATTGTAGGGGGGGGTCAGGATAGAGGGGGGCACTTATAGTCATTGTAGGGGGGGTCAGGATAGAGGGGGGCACTTAGTCATTGTAGGGGGGGTCAGGATAGAGGGGGGCACTTAGTCATTGTAGGGGGTCAGGATAGAGGGGGGCACTTATAGTCATTGTAGGGGGTCAGGATAGAGGGGGGCACTTATAGCCATTGTAGGGGGTCAGGATAGAGGGGGGCACTTATAGTCATAGTAGCTGGTCAGGATAGATGGGGGTGGGTGCACTTATAGTCACTGTAGGGGGGGTCAGGATAGATGGTGGTGGGGGCACTTATAGTCACTGTAGGGGGGTCAGGATAGATGGGGGTGGGTGCACTTATAGTCACTGTAGGGGGTCAGGATAGATGGGGGGCACTTTTAGTCATTGTAGGGGGTCAGGATAGAATGGGGGAACTTATAGTCACTGTAGGGGGGGGTCAGGATAGATGGGGGTGGGGGCACTTATAGTCAATGTAGGGGGGGTCAGGATAGATGGGGGTGGGGGCACTTATAATTTGAGTCATTGTTGGGAGGTCATGATAGATGGGGGTGGGGGCACTTATTGTAGGGGGTCGTGATAGCTGGGGGTGGGGGCACTTATTGTAGGGGGTCATGATAGCTGGGGGTGGGGGCACTTATTGTAGGGGGTCATGATAGATGGGGGTGGGTGCACTTATTGTAGGGGGTCGTGATAGATGGGGGTGGGTGCACTTATTGTAGGGGGTCGTGATAGATGGGGGTGGGGGCACTTATTGTAGGGGGTCGTGATAGATGGGGGTGGGGGCACTTATTGTAGGGGGTCGTGATAGATGGGGGTGGGGGCACTTATTGTAGGGGGTCGTGATAGATGGGGTGGGGCACTTATTGTAGGGGGTCGTGATAGATGGGGGTGGGGGCACTTATAATTTGAGTCATTGTTGGGGGGTCATGATAGATGGGGGCGGGGGGGCCCATTACTTTTGTTTGCTTGCGGGGAGAAGTGAAAGCGTTGCCTGACAGACTTGTCACTGTTATTCTCTGTTAATCCTTTTGTTCCCCGCTGTTGGGACACTGAATCGAGGCTGCAGTCCTGGGGGAGCAGAACTCCACAGAGAATCCAAAGTCTGGGGTGGGGGACGGGCAACAGGAGTGGGGTCCAGGGTCTGGATCTTATAGAGATGTGTTTTTGCATTTAGATTTCCCAGTGGTGATCGCCGTATATAATGTATCAGTGATGACGCTGTAGTGTATATAATGTATCAGTGATGACGCTGTAGTGTATATAATGTATCAGTGATGACAGCAGTATATAATGTATCAGTGGTGACAGCAGTGTATATAATGTATCTGTGGTGACAGCAGTATATAATGTATTAGTGGTGACAGCAGTATATAATGTATTAGTGGTGACAGCAGTATATAATGTATTAGTGGTGACAGCAGTATATAATGTATTAGTGGTGATCGCCGTATATAATGTATCAGTGATGACGCTGTAGTGTATATAATGTATCAGTGGTGACAGCAGTGTATATAATGTATCAGTGGTGACAGCAGTGTATATAATGTATCAGTGGTGACAGCAGTGTAAATAATGTATCAGTGGTGACAGCAGTGTATATAATGTATCAGTGGTGACAGCAGTGTATATAATGTATCAGTGATGACGCTGTAGTGTATATAATGTATCAGTGGTGACAGCAGTGTATATAATGTATCGGTGATGACGCTGTAGTGTATACAATGTATCGGTGGCGACGGAAGTAAATAAAGTATCAGTGATGACGCTGTAGTGTATATAATGTATAAGTGGTGACCGCAGTATATAATGTATCGGTGATGACCGCAGCGTACAGTGTTTGATGCTGAGGAGCAAGTGTCCAGCCTTAAACAAAGCTTCATTATGGTGTAATAAAAAGTTCTGATAGACTTTGTATTTCAACTTCTTTCTATCTAGGCCTCTGCTTGCTTGTAGTGAACAGAAACATTCTTGTTTCCATCCAGAGGCCGATATCCCTTCCTGATGACGTCCAGCTGACACAGGCGGCCGGGTCTGTACAAGACGGAGCTTCCTGGTCAGGCTCAGTTTTCAGCCTCTAGGTGTAAACAATGTTCCCATTCACTGACAGCAAGCAGAGCTATATATATGTACAGTACAGGGATATTTATCAAACTAAACACTCTTTCCTTTCCTTACTATGAGCTCTGCTTGGTTGCTATGGGCTCTGCTTGGTTGCTATGGGCTCTGCTTGGTTGCTATGGGCTCTGATTGGTTGCTATGGGCTCTGCTTGGTTGCTATGGGCTCTGCTTGGTTGCTATGGGCTCTGCTTGGTTGCTATGGGCTCTGCTTGGTTGCTATGGTCTTTGCTTGGTTGTTACGGGCTCTGGTTGGTTTCTATGTTCTCTGATTGGTTGTTACGGGCTCTGGTTGGTTGCTATGGGCTCTGCTTGGTTGTTACGGGCTCTGGTTGGTTTCTATGTTCTCTGATTGGTTGGTACGGGCTCTGCTTGGTTGCTATGGGCTCTGCTTGGTTGCTATGTTCTCTGATTGGTTGTTACGGGCTCTGGTTGGTTTCTATGTTCTCTCGTTGCTATGGGCAATACATACAATGTTACTGTTTGACAGTTTTATTAATGATTTCCAATGTGTCTAATTGTATCCAAATCAGATTTATAGACACAATGTAACTGATAACACAGAGAGCGCTTTAAGGGGATGTTCACACGGCATAAAAGAGCTATGAATTATGCCCGTCTCCCCCGGCGTACAATAAGAGAAAGAAGTCACATGTCGCTTCCACACGCCGTTCATGCACCGGGGGATAGTAGAAGTCTATGGGGCCGCCCCCCCCTGCACTTTAGAAGCACCTGGTGGCCGGCGCGTACTCCTGAAAACACCCGGCGTATTGCGGCACGCGTTTGAACCTACCCTGAGTAACATCCACGGTTCAAGGAGACTGTTTGGAATTTAATGGATTTCTGCATTGATTACTAATACAATGTGTCTGATTGTATCCAAGTCACAACTATAGACACAATGTAACCGATAACAGAGAGCTGCACTGCTCATGCCCAGTACTGAGGGGACTGAGGAACATCCACAGAGCAGGAAAGTAAGTGAACCCTATGACATCCCCTGGATCATTGATGACTAATACAATGTGTTTAATTGTATATAACTCACAACTATAAACAAAATGGGCGACATGTAAGATTTTTCCAGACGCCATTTTTTTTGCGCCCATTAGTCGTGTAGACTGTGCCTGAATCTATGAACCTGTTCCCCTGTCGGTCATAGATTTAGCGCTTTCTAGCTACAAAGCGACACTTCAGGCTCAGGTAAACCCCTTGTAAAGTGCTCTCCCTGTTCCGGCAGTAATGGCCGGGATCTGCCGCACTGATGCTATAAGTGTGCAGCTTCGTACGGTTGTAGTGCGCCGCCTCCCGATCTCAGACCCATTACAAAGTGCTGTGGCTGCTATGTAATGCGCCTGATATTGGAGTGCTCGGGTTACAAATAGAGCGAACGGGGCTTCATACATGTCGCCCAATTCAACTAATAGCACACAGACGGCTGTAACCAGGAGTAACGTCCACAGTGAACCCCCGTGTAATGACTTCTCCAGCCGCTGATTGGCAGAGCAGGGGCCACTGACTAATCTGTTCTCTTCAAGATGGATCAGTGTGGACGCGGCCTCGCTGCAGACCATGGACCTGGTGTCATCAGGACTGTTCTACCTCCTCCAGGAACGGCGTCCTGGGAAATCCCTCCAAGACAACAACAGCGATGCTGAGAGAGAGACCCACAGGAGACTCCACAGCCTGCAGGACCCTATGAGAAGGAACTGAGCAAATATGGTGATAATGGAAGGACACCACTGAGGAAGCCCCGGCTGGCGAAAAACACTGCAGCCCATCTGAATATTAGCTGAGACTACCTGATTGCCCCACAATGCTTCCAGTACATGTTCTATGGACGTGGAATGTGATAGCAAAAATACACAGAGGAAAAAGAACACTGCACACCAACACCGAAACCCCCACAAACTGTGCAGCATAGGGGGGCATCATGGAAAGAACAATGCACTCCAACACCGAAACCCCCACTAACTGTGCAACATAGGGTGTGAGGACATCATGGAAAGAACACTGCACACCAACACCGAAACCCCCGCCAACTGTGCAGCATAGGGGGGCATCATGGAAAGAAAACTGCACTCCAAAAAAAAAAAAACACAAAAGACAGAAACCCCACCTAACGGGTGCAGCATAGGGGGGCATCATGGAAAGAACACTGCACACCAACACCGAAACCCCCCAATTTGTTGCAACATGGGGTGTGGGGACATCATGGAAAAAAACATGCACACAACACCAACCCCCCAAAACTGTGCACATAGGGGGGCATCTGGAAGAACACGCCAAACACCAAACCCCCAAAACTGTGCAGCATAGGGGGGCATCATGGAAAGAACAATGCACTCCAACACCGAAACCCCTGCCAACTGTGCAACATAGGGTGTGAGGACATCATGGAAAGAACACTGCACACCAACACCGAAACCTTCTCCAACTGTGCAGCATAGGGTGTGAGGACATCATGGAAAGAACACTGCACACCAACACCAAAACCTTCTCCAACTGTGCAGCATAGGGGGGCATCATGGAAAGAATAATGCCTCCCCAACACCAAAACCCCTCACTGTGAAACATAAGGGGGGGGGGGAAAGTCATGGAAAGAACCAGTGCCACCCAGGGCAAACTAAATCCCTCCAATTGCACATAGGGGTAAAGGGCCAATTGGAAAGCTGGCACACCAACACGAAAACCTCCAAATGTGCAACAAGGGTGTAAGGACATATTGGAAAGAACACTGCACACCAACACCAAAACCTGTCCCAACTGTGCAACATAGGGTGTAAGGACATATTGGAAAGAACACTGCACACCAACACCAAAACCTGTCCCAACTGTGCAACATAGGGTGTAAGGACATATTGGAAAGAACACTGCACACCAACACCAAAACCTGTCCCAAGTGTGCAAGATAGGGTGTAGGACATTTTGGAAAGAAAAATGCACCCAACCCCAAAACCTTCCCAACTGTGCACATAGGGGTGAGGACATATGGAAAAACACTGCACCCCAACACCAAACCTCCCTTGCAAAACTGTGCAGCATAGGGGGGGGGCATCATGGAAAGAACCAATGGCACATTTCCAAAAAACCGCAAACTCCTCCAACTGTACAGCATGAGGGTGGGAACAACATGGAAAGGAGACTGCCGTCAAAAAACTTCTCCAACTGTGCAGCATGGTGGGGGGCATCATGGATTTAACAATGAAGATAAAACACTGAAATCTCCTCCAACTGTGGAGTATGGTGGACGAAACAAAAAAAACAAAAACATTGCACACCAAAACCACCTCCAACTGTGCAGCATGGGGTGGGGGGACAGCATAGAGAGAACACTGCACACCAACACCGAAACCTCCTGAAACTGTGCAGCATGAGGGAGCAACATGGAAAGGAAACTGCCCACGAATACCTCCTTCAGCTGTGCATTATGATGGGTAACATGAAAAGAACATTGCACACCAACACCAAAAACTCCTCCAACTCTGCAGCATCTAGGGAGGAGGCATCATGGTTTGGGGCCGCTTTGCCTCCTCAGTTCCCAGATTGTCAGGTGTAGGGGCCGCCGTCCATGATGTTGGGTTGATTCCTGACCATAACCCTATGCTGTGGCCTGAAGAGGACGCTGCACAAGGATCCCAGAGATATTGGTGAACTGAGACACGTGTCCATGTTGTGCAGATGGTGACTGCTGCTGAAGGGGATCTGCAGGGCATTAAACGCGAGGGTTCACTTACTTTACCTCCATGCACTGTGGATGGTTCTCAGTACAAGACATAGGCTGTGCTAATAATTGGCTCGTGTTTGTGGTTGAGACTTGGATACAATCAGGCACATAGTATTGGAAAGTCAGAAATCCATTGACTTCCAAAGGGGTTCACTTACTTTTTCTCGTCCCTTCCATATTGCCTGATCTGTATGTATCCGCACATCTCGCAGCCGCACGTGGTGTCGGGGTCACCGCTGGATCTGTTTGCACTGATGCCTGGAGCCTCTTTGGCAGCGTCGCTTGTGGTAACGTGGATGAGTAATGAGGGTTACCACACGGGGGGCGAGACTGCGGGACGGGACCCCAGCGTGACTCATGGGGCCCAGAACTGGAAATATACCCCAGTGTCGTGTACATCTCACCAGGAGCCGTGTATCTAATCCTCTCATGTGCGATACTGTCTGCTGAGCTGTGTATCTAATCCTATCCTGTGTGATACTGTCTGCTGAGCGTGTTTTTATATCCTATCCTGTGTGATACCGTCTGCTGAGCGTGTATCTAATCCTATCCTGTTTTGATACCGTCTGCTGAGCTGTGTATCTAATCCTTCCTTTTGTGATACTGTCCTGCTGAGCTGTTTTATCTAATCCTATCCTGTGTGATACCGTCTGCTGAGCTTGTATCTAATCCTTCCTGGGGATACGTCTGGTGAGCTGTTGTATCTAATCCTGTCCTGTGTGATAGTGTCTGCTGAGCTGTGTATCTAATCCTATCCTGTGTGATACTGTCTGCTGAGCTGTGTATCTAATCCTATCCTGTGATACTGTCTGCTGAGCTGTGTATCTAATCCTATCCTGTGTGATACTGTCTGCTGAGCCTTGTATCTAATCCTGTCCTGTGTGATACTGTCTGCTGAGCCTTGTATCTAATCCTGTCCTGTGTGATACTGCCCTGCTGAGACCTTGTATCTAATCCTGTCCTTTTGTGATACGTCTGCGGGCCTTTTGTATCTAATCCTTTTGTGATACTGTCTGCTGAGCTGTATCTAACCTATCCTGTGTGATAGTGTCTCCCTGAGCTGTGAATCTAATCCATCCTGTGTGATACCGTCGGGCTGAGCTGTGTATCTAATCCTATCCGGGTGTGATACCGTCTGCTGAGTGTGTATTAATCTATCCTGGGGATACCGTCTGCTGAGCTGTTCCATCTTTAATCCTGTTCCTGTTTTATAGTGTCTGCTGAGCTGTGTATCAAATTTCCTATCCTTTTGTGTTTACGTTCTGCTGAGCTGTGTATCTAATCCTATCCTGTGATACGTTTTGTGAGCTGTGTTCTATCCTTTTCTTCGTTACTTTCTGTGATGCCTGTTGAGGTTCTAATCCTATCCGGTTGAAAACCGCGCTGAGCCGTCTATCTAATCCTATCCGTGTGATACTCTCTTTTGGCTCCTGTATCTAATCCTATACTGTGGAACCGCTGCTGAGCTTGAAATTAATTTTATTCTGTGTCTGTCCCTTGATGTGTATTTCCTATGGTGATACCGTCTGGTGTATTAAACCCAACTGTGTGAACATCTGCGATTGTTTCAAAACCTATCCTGTGTGTTTACTCTCGTATCCTTATCTAATCCATTCTGTGTGATACGTCTCTAGCTGTTATAAAATCCTTCCTGTGGTTCTGTGCATGTGTCTTTTTTTCGGGCAGGTGAGCGTCTTGTCACCTGACCCGGGCAGGGTGGGGGCCACACATTCTTCAGAGTCTGTAACACGCCGGGGGCCGCGCTTTTATCTTGTCCTGGGGCCGCGGCGCATGAAACCTCAGAAGCTTTGGCCCCTGTAAATCCTCCATCATTATCCACGTCTCAGTGAGTCTCTGGTAAACACGCCGCCGCCGAGACGCGCCTTACGCTTTTACATCATTTACGCGTTTTACACTCTCTTCAGACAAGGATCAGGGAGCAGCGGCTCCGGGGGAAGCATTTCCCCTGCGCACATCACACTTCCCATCCCATGTGATGAGAGCGGACAGAGGCTGGATGACACCAGAGAGCAACAGCGCGGACACACTCACAGGAAACCATTCCCAGTGGGAGGCAATAGAAGCCCCAGTGCATCATGGGAGAAGCCTCCCGGGGCCGATGCTGATGGGCTCTCACAGCCGACTGTCCATGATGGGGGTGATAGCTCATGTTCCAAACGCACGTAGATAAGGCTTCTATAGGATGGAATATGCGTTTGGAATATGAACTATCACCCCCATCATGGACAGTCGGCTGTGAGCGCCCATCAGCATCGGCCCCAGGCCGCTTCTCCCATGATGCACTGGGGCTTTTGCTGCCTCTTACTAATAATGATTTCCCCTCTGTGAGCTCTGATAGCACTGACAATTGATTGACAGCTCTTCTTCCAGGCCGGTTATGGCGTGAGAGGTGTTATCAGCAGGAAATGAGAGCTGCAAGTGTGATCGGCACGACCTGTGCGAAAAAAGATGGAACACCCCCCCCCCCCCTCCAGTGCAGAAAAAGATTAACCCATCATCCTTTGCTGTATTGCTTTTATCATTTCCCAGTGGTCTAGGCTAATCTTCTCTTTCCCCGTCCAGAGAACAATTCTGCTATCTTTGTAATTACCTACTGTTTGTTTAATTAGAATACATAGAGATAAGCGGCAGCTGCAGTAAAGTGACGGTCGTCCACTCTGATTCTATGCTTTCATGTAATGATCTTAAAATTGCCCTGTAATCTAGTCTGTTATCTTTCCCGTTTAAAGAACAACAGAGATCAATCTGACATTACCTCCTATTTATCAAGATACAAAATAGAAATAAGCAGCAGCTACAGTAAAGGGAGATTAGTCTGCTCTGCTGATTCTATCCTTTAATGGTTAACTCTTATCATTGCCCAGTGATCTAGTCTAATCTCATCTTTCCCTGTCCAAAGAACAAAAGAGTGATCATTCTGTCATTACCTACTATTTTTTGATGAGACTACATAGTGATAAGCAGCACCTGAAGCAAAGTGATGTTCGTCCACTCTGGTGATTCTATCCTTGTAATCCTTTCATTTCATTCTATCCTGTCATGTAATGATTTTTTAAATTGCTCTTAATTAGCTTTTATTTTTCCCCTTTTTAAAAGGAAAAATAGAGCTCTTTGTCTTTAAAATACTTTTTGAATGAACTACATAGAGTAACCCGGGCTACAGTAAAGTGAGACCACTGAGCTGATTTTATACTTTAGTGGATAACTCTTATCATTGCCCTGTGGTCTAGTCTAATCTTGTCTTTCCCTGTCCATTGAACAATAGAGTGAGCTTTCTGTCATTATCTACGATTTGTAATGAGACTACAGATAAACTGCAGCAAGGTGATGGTAGTCCAATCTGATGATTCTATCCTTTCGTGTAATGATTTTGAAATTGCCCTGTCACCTAGTCTATCTTTCCCTATTTAAAGAACATTCTTTCATTACCTACTATTTGTAACGAGACTACATAAAATTGCATAAGGGAAAGTAAATTTTTCCATTGAATTTATTTATCCTTTAGTGGATAATCTTTTCATAGCCCTTGGTCTGTTTATCTTTCTTCCCTGCCAAAAGAATAATAACGATCTTTGTCATTTCCTCTATTTGTTACAGACTACAATGAAAACAGCATAAAGTGAGATCAGTCAGGAATTTTACCTCCAATTTTTCTGTGGTTTTTCTTCTTGTAAAGAGAATATGAGTGCAGATTAAATTACCAGGCCCCTGAATTTTAACGTTGTATAAAGGGGCCCCGTGCCCATCTTTCGCCCCGACATCTTATATAACATCTGCACAGAGATCGTGTAATTACCAGGAAAGCAGATAATTATGGGATGGAGTGTGAGGTCACAAACCCCAGGCTGGAAAATGTGAGCGCCGGGGCCCGGAGCAGTCTCCGCTGCGACGTCAAAGCCCCTGAGCGTTTGCTCTCTGTTAGCAGCCGCCTCCCCACATCCGCTCTGATGGAAAAAGGTCATTGTTTGCAGTGATTCCGAGATTTTCATATATTTGTGCAATTCGTACACTTACCTGCTGGCACCCCGGGACACCGGCCCTGTTGTGGAATGGGCGCCGGGTAGGGCTGTGGAGTCGGCAAGCCAAAGTCCCGACTCCTGACTCCCTCATACTCGGCGCATGTTTAAGTGATAACTTTACTGTAGTAAAATGGTAACATCCGGCTGTTTATCACCTTATGATACAATAATCAATCTCTTTAGGTAGAACAGACACTGACAAGCAAAAGGGTAACACTGTTATGATCTTTGCCCCGCAAGCCCATATGAGTGTTGTGCCTCTATATTATAAGCGCAACACCCCAAGGTGAGAATCCAACTGTATTCAATACCTAAATTTGTTATAACAGTATAACACTATTGTGCGCCCCCTCTTTTTTCCTCTTTTTGCATACTGTTTTGATCTTTTGAACACTTGTGGGTAGAGTTGAAGAAAAAGCTGTATTTGTCTCCCAAGTCCAGTCTGCACCAACATTGGGAATGTGTAGAAGAGACCTGGGATCAGATTTTGGTTAAGACCTGCTTGAATCTGATTCAGAGTCCAGAAGGATTCAGGCAGTATTGAAAACGAAAAGGTGGATTTCCCAAATACTAACAAAATAATACAAATTAACATTTTTTTAGGAGCAAAACGGTAACAATGCAGTTACAGGAAAGAATCTGCAGAACTAAGCAGATGCTTAATACTTGCAAGTCACATTGATGTATAAGACCGGTAAGATGACTGTATATAAAATTACAGTAGCCTCATGTACAAAGCTGTAGTGGATGGAGAGATATGGAGCCTGAAAGTCACAAGTTCAAACCATTGTTACCCTTTTGCTTGTCAGTGTAAAATATATTTATTGGATACGACTTTAGGACACAAAAAAAATTGTAAATCTGCAAAACGCTGCAGGAACATTTGTGGAGTCTCTGAATTTGTTCTGAGAACTAGTACCGCCCCCATCAGATCCTGCATAGACGACCTCACATCTGATCTCATTATTTCCAGGCTAGAGAACGGCCTCTCTACACTAACTTGGGGGCAAAGCGGTGACCACAGGGGCAACATCTCTAACAATGTCAGGGTATAAAGGAACTGCTTCAGCCACAGTCAGTTTTGATGAATGGTTGATCTTCTACTTCTTTGAAAGCAGGTGAAACATTTTGCTGAAATCTGTTCG
>JAODAL010080379.1:0-12270 GCA_025379985.1 Phyllomedusa bahiana | reverse complement strand
ACAGATTTTTCAGCATCGTTCCAGGACATGAAGCAGTGGAAGACGTTATTCCCCCCCGTAGTCTGGCTGCAAAAAACGGCCTCCTCGAATGGCCTCAACCCCCGGCAGGTTCCCCATGAGCTCCACTGGCTGCATAAAATTACACAGGGGAGTACTTCTGTCTCCCTGGATACAAAAAATCGTTTAAGGGCCTTTCTCTTTAATACAGTCGTCCAACATGGCAGGTGGAATTCAACGGGTGGAAACATTGATATCAGAGTTGTTGGGGAGGCCGTTCTGCCGTGCAACTCAAGGAGGGTTTTCCCTTTTTGTACGAATGGATAAATTGCATGCACAGTTTCCGGTTTTTTTAAAATGTTTAAGATGGGTGGAAGATTCCGGAACCTTTTACAACCGTTTGAAACTTGCGCCATGCAGGGGCAGGACCACCCCCCCAAAATTTTTGCCCGTACCATGGTTCCGTTTTTTGGGCGTTGGGCGGAAAAAAGCCACACATGTTTTCTTGCTGCATGACCGGAGCATTTCCCCTCCCCTGTGTGACTTCGTTCGCCAGGCAACCAGTTAAACTGCGTGACACCGCTGGTGCCCCAACTTTGGGGTATGATGGAGCATATTGGGGAGGCTGAGATGGTGGGGGAAAAGGGAGGGGGCAAACATTGACGCGGAGCCGCATTTACAACGGGAGGAGAAAGCCGTCCCCTTCCAAGTTGTTGGGTGCCGGGCCCCAAAGCACATTACCCGGGCCGTAAAGGAAGTACGGCCCGACCATATTTACAGCTCCAACTCCGCGCTGCCATGCCCTTTGGGAACAAACCGATAAGTCAAGGACTGGCCCCCCCTTTCTGTTCTACAATTTATAAAAGTGTGGACTCCCTTTTTGGGAAAAGAAATTACGGCTTAAAACTCTCCATCTGGGTGGGCACAAGCCTTAGTTTCTAAAAACGGTGCAGAGTCCACCTTTTGGAAAGGGGAGGGACTGCAGCACCACAACTTGGACAGGAGCATGGTCAGCTGCTGCCCTTAGGATGGTTGGACGATACTGTTGCTCTTTCAATCGCCTCGCTAACGACTGCGGCGCCATGGTAGCGGGAGCAGGAGCATCTGGACTGGGGTGATGTAAAAAGGGAAAAACACTTCCTTCTGCATGTTTATTTTTTTTATTTTCTTTAGCCAAGGATCAATAGTAGGGGTTGCTCAAAATAAAGAAATAAATTTGATTTTATGTTTTTTTTTTTTTTTTTTCGTAGCCACATTTAGTATTCGTTGTTTTTTACACATCGGCACAACTTTGAAGTGTTTAATTTGATTTCACCCATGTACACTTTTATACCAATTGCTTAGAAAACCCATATGAGCGTCGTTTCCTTCCCCCTTTGGTCCAAATTAGGGGCCCTCTTTTAATTTCGAGTCCCCATAGAACTCTATAAAAAAAAGCACTCGGCTCTATTGGCTAAGCGGACAAAGCCCCCGCTGCTTCAACCAAATAGCTGTTTCTCCTTTTTTACTGTATTTGAACTGTCCCGCCTTTGAAATGATTGGTCCTTTTTTTCCCCATAGGATAAAATGGGCCCGTGTCTATTTGATTGGTCAATTTCTCCATGGGATAAAGGGGTTTGTCGCTCCTATTCTGATTGGTGGTTTTCCCAAACCAAATGAGAATGCTTTAAAAATTTAAATTACTGTTTTTCCCGGCAATTCCCCCTTATGGCAATTCCCTATGTACGCCGGTCTCGGGGACAAACGCTTGTTGGGTTTTTAACTGTTTTTTTTTCAAGAAGTTTTGGTTTTTTATCTAAAATTTTTACCTGTAAAAAATAATTTGTTGATTAATACTTTTGCCCGCGGCGCTGACGCCCAGATTTTAGTGGTCATCTCTCCATAGGTTAATTGGGGGAAGTAGCTCGCGTTCGATTGGTGAGTAGCCGAACCCCCCTAGTCAGCCATACTCTTTCAGCATTTTTACTGTATTTTTAATTTTTTTCCCGCCCCGGTTTTTGTTGGGTTTCACTTCTCCATGGTGAATGGGATTTTTGCTCCTATTCTGATTGGCTGAGTAGCGAGACCCCGTGCTCAGAAACGCTCTTTTCAGCATTTTTCTGTATTTTGAATTTTCCGCCGGGGTTTTGATTGGCTACATTTCCTTTGGGTGAATGGGACTTTGCGCCCTATTTGATTGGGTGAGTGCCCAGACCCCGCTAGCTCAGAATCAGCTCTTTTCGATTTTTATGTTTTTGAATTTTTCTTGCGGGGGGGGATTGGTATTTTCCCCTACTTTTTAATGGTTCAAACTTTGCTGATTCTGATTGGCCGGTTTTTTGCCCCACAATGAGAATAGGTTTCAGATTTTGAATTACGTCTTTCCCGGCAATTTTTGCAATATATATTTGTTGATATTGCGCCGTTCTAGAGTTTGGAAAAGTGATGTTTTTTTTATTATGTGTATTTTTTACGTGCAGCTCTCTTCTGACACTGTTTTCCGCCTTTATAAAGGCATTTTTCCTATTCATACTCCTGCTGCACGAGCGGAGCGCCCAATTTCTGTCGCGATTTTCGATCTGCTTCCTCGCATGTCCGTTCTTGCTTAAACTTCGCCTCCGCCGGAGCATTTAACCAAAGTCTGTTGTCGGAGCGGAGCGCCGAGACTTCTGTCGCGATCTTCGATCCGTTTTCCTCGCATGTTCGGATCCTGTTTCCCACTTCGCCGCCGCCGGAGGATTTAGACCAAAAAAAAAACCTGGTCTGCTTGTGGGAAAGCTGCCGAGCGCCGCGATTTGGCGAGCCGCAAATAGTACATGCTCGGACTATACGGCGGGGCCCCCGGTCCCGCCCCGGAACGCCTACACCGCGCCCCACCGCGCCCACTGCCCGCCCACGGACCGCAGCCGAAAGTGGCGAACGCTGCGTCCGACAGCGGGATTCGGGCTGGGAGGCGCAGTGTACGCCAGAAAACAGGAGTAAAGCCCGTTCATACATGTCGCCCTTAGTTCACATGTTTTGATCAAAAAATGCTTAAGCCATCCCCGACTATCAATGGGATCTCAAAGCAGGTGGTCCTACTCTATTTTTACCTCTCACTTGAGTCCAATTCAGACTTCTCATTTGGGTCAACAGACCTCCATAATCCAGAGAGAAAAAAAAACCACACCAGCTGTATAAGCACACTGCACTGATGTAGCACCCCGTGGAGGTAGGCGGGGTGCAAAACACCAAAATGGAGGCATCCACTATTCCCTATATGAGTTAAAAGGAATATATGCTAAATGCAACGTATAGTTCTGCACAAAAAACATTTCTAAAAAACACAATGTGAACCCGGGTGCCACTGGCATGGTTGTGGTAGATATATACACACATTCTAATACAAGTGGCACACCAACAGCTAAAAGGGCTATAAAATACATGGAAACCTCTAAAGAAGCATTTATGCTAACAACAATACATGAAAAAAAACTTTGAGACATAGGTAAGGGGAGGTTTATTGGGCTAAAGTATTTAGGTATGGAGCAAGGACAGCAAACAAAATCTTTGACCTAGATGAGATAAAGGTTAGCACTGTTTAAAATAGGTTCGAAACCAACCTTGAACACATTCAAACTTAAAGGGGTTTTGCCACGATGTAAAATTGACGTGGGAAGCTTGCAAATGAAATAACAAACATTTTCACCATTCATTATTATAAAAAATCTGCACCGTTTTTGTTTTAGTTGCTTCCTTTTGTGATCCATTGTTTACAGCTCATCTCCAGGGGATACGACCAGGCTGAGAGCTCCTCAGTCCTGGTCGCACATGCTCAGACATCACTTCTCCTCTCAGGCAGTTACTGAGTGTTGAAACCCCCCAGGTGCTGTCACTCAAACTCCCTGTCCTCTGTTACTCCTTAGTAATTAGTCAAACAGTGCAAAATAAATTAAAAAAGAAACCTCAATCAGGTCTGTGCATTGATAAAGAGAAAAAAAAACACAGATTTGGTTCCTGCAGGGATTTGAACCTAGGACCCTTGTACTGTGAAGCAAAAACATTACCACTCAGCTACTCACAATGCCTTACATAAACAGATCTTTCTTTGACTACAGAGAGGAAAGTCATGGTGATGTCATCCTTCTGGGTCACATGATATGCAATTCAAACACATCACACACGCCCCCTTTTGAGCACACCGAGCTGCAGAGCGGACTGCGGGAGGTATGAAATGAGATTGTGGCAAAACCCCTTTAAGACCCATTCACATCTCGTTTTTGGGTCCCATTCATGGTATTCACTGGTATATAACAAATATCACTGGGATATCACAAAAATTCATTTCAATGGATAACGTAGCGGAGTCAGTGATGGGCCCATAGATTTTTAATAATATATTGTAGACCATGCTTTTGTTTCTGATGGAAAAAACATGTACTTTTGTTAAACAGGACAAACATAGTCCAATTAGGAAAAAGTTTGTTCTATTAACGTTTTTGGGCCCTTCATGGCCCTGCCACAGTATCTGTCAGGATGAATTTTTTAAATATTTTTAAATATCCTGATGAATACCAAAAATTGGACACAAAATTAAATGTGAATTGGGTGTAATACTCAGTGTCCCATGACAAAATTTCACACCACAGGTTTACTCATCAAATCGATTAGCTTTCCCAAGACTATTACCAAATACATTGCTGTTCTGCTTTTACACAAGCTTCTCTAGGTTACCGGATTGTAATATCAGTCCCTTCTGTGTCTTAGCAGCAGCACAGGAGCTTGATTATATTTCTTACTGAGAAAACTTTAAATCTCTGTAGTCTTATGCACTGCCATTAATACCCCTCCATCAACAAGGTATCTCTATCAGGCACAGTTAGGAATAGCAGAGCTGAAATATAAGTCAGTGCTGTAGAACTGCCCACAGATTGAACAGAAAGTGGAAGCCTGAAGAGAGAGGGGAAGAGCAGGCTCTGTGAAACAGCCAGATGGAAAAAACACTTTGACATTGCTGGCATGATAAAATGCAATATACAGATGCACCAAACTTAATCTTAATATTTTAAAGGCATGTGATTTGCTAAATATCACAGGAGAGACTCATGTTCCATTAACTCACTACTGGACACCTGTGTGTCATGGTGCCCTCCTGCTCCCAAGTATAATTGTATTCAACTCGATAACCCCTTTAAATGTCTAGTTAGGTTTATATCTATAAATATGAGTCATTCTAAGGTCCCCATATCAGCCACGTGACCTGTCTCTATGTTACATATGACCTTCGCGTTCTAGCCCATATATTATAATATGTTTGTTAATTGCACTTTAAGAGGTTGTCTAATATTTGAAAAATCCTTTTTTGTAAACCCTATTAGTAATTTTTTGTTAAAAAGAGTAGGATCCCTTCTTCTGGATCCTAGCCTCTTGTCTAGAGTGAAGAATGAATACAAAGAACATCTCTTACTCTGGAGGACCTGTATTGTCCTGCATTAGACAGACAACCTACTAATATGAATAAGTTTCTTAATTTTGCATTAAGGAATTAAAGAATGTAGACAAATCTGTGAAAAGGGATCCATAGTTTTATGAATTAAAATGAATGAAGTTGTAACTACCTGCAGTGACTATTGGAGACAGCTTGGTAGTTTACAGTATACTATGCATAGTATAATGTTGTACCGTGTTAGCCATAGAAAGTAGTAGAAGAGTGAAGAAGTCAGGCGATACCTTTAAACGGCTGAGTATATTTGATGGTGAGCTTTTGAGAGTACTAGCTCTCTTCACCAGACATGATGTTAAATATACTACTCATGCATTTAACTCTGTAATAAATCAGAATGCAGTGAGGTCCTTAAAGGAGTTGTCTCCCTACAGAGTTTCATAGGCTGCATGAATGAAATACTCTGTCACTTCCTGGTTCAGACTGACTGAAATTTGCATAAACTCCCTGGTGAATCCAGCTCTGTGTTTGCAGTTGCTAATTAGATCAGATTAGCTCAGAAGCTTCTGAAACTACTAACATGACTTTTTATCTGATTCCTCAAACAAAAGCCCTAATTACAGTGCTGTTTACTTGAGATAAATCAAGCTTTTTACTGCCCAGCAGCACAGACACTGCTGTGACCTGTGTGATGACATCACTCACTGCTATCACATAGAACAAACAGCAGGGGGGAGAATTGTTTACAGGTCGGTTACTGAGGGAACTGAAACAGCCAGGGAGGTCATAAATTCACTTTTATCTCCTTAAGGAAAACAGATGAACAAAGCAATATATTTGGAAAATGTCTTTATTTTGTGTTCCCTACAATTTGAAAGCTATTCTTTGTAACGAGACAACCCCTTTAAGGCTCTCTAGTGGGGGGGGTGTCTTTAAATCTTCGGTATGTGGAATGTGGAGCTCTGCTTCAGAAAAAACAACTGCTCTAAAGATACTTTAAAGTTTCTTTTTTATTTAAATTATTTTTTACTTTAGTTAATCATTACTTATTAGTAGGGTCTTGTGACAACAAGTTGATCTGACAGTGTCATCCTGGTTGGACTTTTTAAGAAACCAGCTGTAATGTGTAAAAGGACCCTAGCAGAAAGTGTACAGTTTCCCCTGCAGCGCCACCACTGGGAAAATGAAGCATTACACAGTGCCCATGCAAACCAATAGGCTGCTTGCCAGGGCAGGTTCCCCAGACATTGGTGCAGCTAGAACTTTTGCCCCCAGGGCAGTCGCTAAATTTTACAGACCACACCCCTACATTTCACCCAGGCCTCTTTTTAAAGGCCCTTACTCGCACTCTTAAATCTTAATCATCACTTTAAAAAATGATGTTTTTATGTTGCTATATTCTAACAGTCTAAGGCTAGATCCACACAGTTTGGGGTAAAAACAGTCTGATAGTTGACTGTTTTTTGTCCGGTGCACAACCACAGTTTTTGTCACTTTTTGCGCAAAAAACACGGTTGGTTTTAGCTTTTTTTTACATTGGAAATGACGGAAAGACGTCAGGCGCCAGTGGTTTTTACAACATGTTCTTATAACTGCCGGCACCAGAAAATGACTACAGGTAATTTTTTCTCCTAAAGTGTAGAATTCTAAAACCGCCATTAATACAATCGTTTTTCTATACTGTGTGGACATAGCCTAAGGCCGTGTTCACACGGCTTATTCCCGACGGATTTGAGCGCCGTATTGAGCGCACAAATCCGCCGTGAATACGGGGCGGGGCGGGGCCGGAGCGCGGCGGGGGCGCCGCTCCCGGCCCCATAGACAATGTATTGTTTACGGCGCATCCGCGCCGTAAATAATGTGCATGTCACTTTCTCCCCCGCGGCGGATTTGCCGAGCGGGGAGGAGCGACGGAATCCACTGTTCTCTATGAGAGCAGTGGATTACCGTAATGACTCCGACGGATTGGCGCCGTATTGAAGCGCAAATCCGGCGCGGAATACGGCGCCAATCCGTCGGCAAATAAGCCGTGTGAACGGGGCCTAACAGTTCTTTTTACTTTTCTGTGTGAGGGTTTTATATTTGTAGAATAAGTTTATGACTCAAAAGCAGCTCTGGCACTAACCCCCACTAGTCCCACTATAATATTTGCCTTCAATTTTTCCCTTGGTCATGCACCTCGCCACTTTCTAAAATAAACAACACAATAAGCACAAGCAAGAAAGTAAAAGTGAAACCGCCTAATAACAGGGTCAGATACAGGCGTGCACTCATTTTTACAATCAGGGACAAGTGTACACTGACACCATACAAGTGCTTATATAACCTACAATAGAGCCCACATAGGGTTCAGACACCAGCTCAGGTTACCATCATGACAGTGACTACAGCACTGATCCAACACAGAAGCAAAACAACTTCTGACTCACAGGAGTTGTCTTATCTGAGTTGTTCTCTTCTCTGATGAGTCATTCTTTTTCCCTTTTCGTCTCCATTTGACTCAGAGGACCTGTCCTGCATTAGATGGACAACCAACTGATCTGAATAGGCACCGTGTGCTTCTCCTGTGGTAGCACTTCAGGAGAACTGAACACTTACTACCAGCTTTCAGCACTGCTTACAGCAGATTAGTGGGGGTCTCAGCAGGTGGACACTTTGGGCCTCATGTATGAAAACTAAGGGCCACATGTATGATTCTCGCCACGTCGGAGCGCACGTTTCCGCCAGTTTTCCGGCGGAATTTGCGCCTCATGTATGTCGGGGGCCGAGGTGTGCTCATACATGCGGTGTAAAGTCCGCCGCGCCTCGCCAGTGTGTGGGGCGCAGTGCGGGGCGTTAGCGAAGTGCGGGACTGGGCATAAGATTCGCCACCCGAGGTTGTGCGATCATACATGCCGTGTAAAGTTCGCCGCGCCTCGCCAGTGTGTGGGGTGCAGTGCGGGGACTTAGGCGCAGAAGGGACTGCGCCTCATATTCGCCGTCCGAGGTGGTGCGCTCATACATACGGGGAAAAGTTCACCGCGCCTCGCCAGTGTGTGGGGCGCAGTGCGGGACTTACGCGCTGTGCGGGAATGCGCCGAACATGTATTCCGATTTGAGACAGGCTGGAAAACAGCGAGAAATCATTAAACATGTCCGTGCGGCATGGAGTATGAATCAAAAAATCGCCTTTATAAAGGCGTCAAACATTCTCTGAAAAAGAGCTAAAACCCTACAAAAAAAATAAAAAAAAAATCCTTTAAAAAATTAAGAAGGGCCTAATCGGGAATTTGGATATTGAAAATTCCCGGGAAAAAATAAAAAGAAAGAAAGGGCCAAAAGCTGTAAGCAAAAACTTTTTTTCATTGGGGGGTTTCTCAGGGAAAAAATAAAATTTTCCCAAAGCCAATCAGAATAGGAGCGAAGGCCCCATTAAAAACCTTGGAGAAAATTGCCCCAATCAAAATCAAAGGCGGGACATTAAAAAATCAAAAAAAGGAGAAAAGGACTGATTGGGTTGAATTGCGGGAGCTTGGCTTTTCCCGGCCAATTAGTCGGAGCTACTTGTCCCATTGTAGTCTATGGAGAGATGGGGCAATGAAATTGGGGCTCAGCGCCGTGGGGCATGGGTGTGAAAAAAAAAATCATTTTTAATTAAGTGAAAAATATTCTCTAAAAAAGAAAAAAAAACCCTTCTTAAACAAAAATAAATTAAACCCCCGAACCAACCTTTTTTTCGCCAACTGGCAAAAAAGGGAATTGGGGGGGTTATAAGAATTCCCGGGAAAATCAGAAATTTAAATTGTTTAAGCTTTCAAATTGGGTCGGAAAAAAACCAGCCAACAGAATAGGAGCGACAGGGCCCATTTAACCTTTGGAGGGTATAAACCAAAATCGAATAGGTCGACGGGGACCCATTAAAAAACCTATGGAAAAAATATTGCCCAAATCATTTTTAAAGGCGGGACATTTTTCAAATACAGTAAAAAGAAAAAAAGAGCTGTTGGCTGAGTTAGCGGGGGCTTGGCTACCCCGGCCAATCAGAGCGCGACTATTTCTATAGAGTTCTAGGGAAAAAGAAAGCGGGGCGATCTTGTTTCTGTGGTAATTTAAAAAAGAGGCGGGTTATTTGGCCCAAAAGGGAGAGCGAGCGACGTCTTAGGGTTTTCTAATGAATCTGGAATAAAATTACAGGGGCCGAAATCAAATATAAGGTCCAAATTTTCCCCCGATGTGTATAAAAAATGTCAAAAATAGGGGGGAAACGAAAAAAAAAATTAATTCAAATAAATTCAATTTTTATGTCTTTATTTTCGTTAGCCAGGAAAAAATTTATGGGTGTAAAAAAAAATAAAAAAATTGCCCCGATCCTCATAAATCAATGGGACAAGTAGCTCGCGCTTGATTGGCCGGAATAGCCAGGCCCCCGATTCAACCAAACAGCTCTTTTTGCTTTTTTTTGTGTTTTGAACTGTCCCGCCTTTGAATTTGATTGGGTTTTAATTCTCCATAGGTTAAAGGGGTCTCTGTCGCTCTATTTGATTGGGGACTAGCCAAGCCCCCCCAGCTTAAACCCAAACAGTTTTTTTCTGCCTTTTTACTGTATTTTGAAAAGTCCCTTTGAATTTTATTTGGGCAATTCTTTTCCCCTGGTTTAAGGGTCGTCAACCTTTTTGATTGGTAGTAGCCAACCACCCCTGCTTACCCCAAACAGCTCTTTTCTGTTTTTACTGATTTTGAACTGTCCCCCCTTTTAAATTTTATTGGTCAATTCTTTCCCTAGGTTTTTAAAGGGTTTTCTGTCGCCCTATTTGATTGGGTGGTTTTATGGGGCCGAAACCAATTGAGAATAGTTAAAGAATTTGAAAATTTTTTCCCCAATTTCAATTTTTCCTAATTCCTGAGTCGCTTTTTAGTGTTTAAATTGAATTTTTTTTTTTTTTTTTTTTTGGAAAAAGGTTTTTAGCTCTTTTTCAGGAGGTTTTACGCCTTTATAAAAAGGCCTTTTTTTTTGAAATTCATACTCCAAAGCCCAAGGAGCTGAGCGCCCAGATTTTTTTTTGGATCTTTAGTGTTTCCTCCCCCAGTTCCGTTTTTGTTTTTCTTCCGCCCCCTTTCCGGAGATTTAGACCGAACAAACTAGGTTGCTTGTAGAGCTGCGGGCTGCATTGCGCCGCACTTTGCCGACTCGCGATCGACTGCCCCGGGGTTTTTGAGCGGGCCGGTCCCGCCCCAGAACGCCTACACCGGCCCACACCGCGCCCCCTTGCACGCCCCTTCATATGAGGCCGCCCCAAAAATGGCGATCCTGTGCCTAAATCGCAATCCGCGGGCCAACAGGGGGCCCGGGGAGACGCAGAATAGCCATAAAAAAAGGGGTATAGCCGTTCAAAAGTCGCATAAGTCTAGGGGCTTTAAAACAATTAAGCTGTCACATCCTATATTTTTTAAAAACGTAAGCATAGGTGCACACTAAAAAGGCAATAGCATACATTAATAAAATACGTGGCACAAAAAAAACTAATAGAAAATCAAGGTATATAGGAATATTGGAAATGCATTATGCTAGGAAATATGAAAAACCGGGGAAAAAAAATTAGTCACAGTTTTTGATCAAAGATTTTATTTTAAGTCACCTCCCAATAGCGTAAAGGGGACCCGCACAGTAGTCCCCCAACCTAAGTCTAGGACTGTCTTTGTTGCCTGTAGCAACCAATCAGAGCTTACCTTTCATTTCATATAGTGTTCTGAGAAAAAATTAAAGGGGGAAATTTTGGGTTGCTATGGGCCCAAAAAAGGGGGGCCTTTTAGGGACATGTCTGGGGTCTAAAACTCCTTTGTTGCCCATAGCAACCAATCGGAGTCACCCTAAAATTTTTCCAGAGCATATTTAAAATGAAAGGGTTGCTCTGTTTGGGGTTGCTATGGGTATAAAAGAGAGTTTTAGATTAGAAGTTTTCATACAGAGGCCCTAATGTAAAGGATAAATTCAAACATAGGAATTGAAAAAAGTGAAAAACCACTTTAACCATGAACAATTCATTTTTTATCAGTCTCTGTGTTGAATTACAGAACAGTTGAAATTTCCCTCCTGACATAGGAAAAGAGAGTGGTTTTTTCCCCCCGGAAACCCTTTTGGTACGGAGAAATTTTTCCCCGTAATTTGGTAATAGAATTTCTACTGCGCCAACACTCAATTTTTGGGGATATATAAGAAATTTTTCTTGTTTGTCTATTTTTTCTGCGTCAGCGGTAATACGATTATTGTATTTTAGACTGATTTAAAGAACCGCTTGCTCTCCCTAAATATTAATAACAGTAGGTTGTCCTCTATAGAGAACCAGCCGGCTGAAGAGCTGTGATTAAGCAATTTCAAATGAGAATTTAACACTATGTCAACATATTTACATGATTTCACTTACTATAAAAAGAATAAAAAGAGCTTTTATTCAATTGTGTATTAGCAAAAAGGCACTTCTTAAAGTTCCTGTTTTCAGTGGACTTTTCTAAGAGGATTCTAATGAGGTCCCAAGGGTTTACAAAGATTGACCTTTGCAATACAATATTGTATTTTTAAGGTTGTGCTTCAGGGAGGTACAGTATTATTTATATGCCCATATAGCTGGAAGCTTAATGTTACATGCCACATTCATATACATTGTTCTGTGGATTATTTGGGTTTAAGCAAAGTTCATTCCCTGTATAGTTTGCAACCCAAAGTTCAGATTTCACTTCCCTGCACTGAAAAAAACGTGCTGAGGAGTGTGTGTTCCCTGCTTCCCCCACCACCAAGTCTGTCGGGGGTCGAATTTTCTTAATTTGTGATTTTCCTCCTAAAAACTGCTACAGTGTGTGCCTTTCTATTCCAAATCTGTGGATTGCCCTCCCCAAGA
>JAODAL010080378.1:0-12270 GCA_025379985.1 Phyllomedusa bahiana | reverse complement strand
ACCTGCATGACCCAGATTAAAAAGTCCCGGAAAAGGGTCTTTCAACCACATTTTAGTTGCACTGGACATTGACTATACCTGTCCTGGGCCCAGCATGAGCCCCAACCTGCATGACCCCAGTTTTAAAAAGTGCCGGAAAAGGAAAGTCTTTCCCAACCACCATTTCAGTTTAACTGGACATTGACTATACCTGTCCTGGGCCAGCATGACCCAAAAAACCTGCATGACCCCAGTTTAAAAGTGCGGAAAAAGGAGTCTTTCAACCACCATTTTACGTTGCACTGGACATTGACTATACTGTCCTGGACCGCAGCAATGAGCCCAAACCTGCATGACCCCAGATTAAAAAGTGCCGGAAAAGGAGTCTTTCAACCACCATTTTAGTTTCACTGGACATTGACTATCCCTGTCCTGGGCCACAGCATGAGCCCCCAAACCTGCATGACCCCAGATTAAAAAGTGCCGGAAAAAGGAGTCTTTCAACCACCATTTTAGTTTCACTGGACATTGACTATACCTGTCCTGGCCAAGCATGACCCAAACCTGTCATGACCCCAGATTAAAAGTGCCGGGAAAAGGAGGAGTCTTTCAACACCATTTTAGTTCACTGGACATTGACTATACCTGTTCTGGGCCACAGCATGAGCCCCAAACCTGCATGACCCCAGATTAAAAAGTGCCGGAAAAAGGAGTCTTTCAACCACCATTTTAGTTTCACTGGACATATACTGTCCCTGTCCTGGGTAGCGCTTGCCCCTCCGTATGAGTGCGGACCAATTGAGCTTCACTTGGAAATACTGGTGGTTAACGCTCCTGTTCCACCCAGGTGCCCTTTTTCTTGGCATTCTTTTTCTTATTTTACTCAACGTGCTGGAGGAAATTGTCTCTTACTTTGTTCTCTGTCCGTGCTCCATACTCCATGTCCTCTGAATAACCTACATCTGGTCAAGTTTTCCTGTACCTCCCTTGTACAATTCAGAGGATTTTTTTTACCTATTTTGTACATGCAAGTTTTTTAGTAGTTTAATTCTAGAAAACACATTTTTAAAATAGGATGGAATCCCACCATGTCTTTGTTTCTCTTTTTTAATTGTATTAAATGGGTTGTCTCAATACAGGGATTGATAGCTATGTTAAAGATCTTGCAAAAAACAAGTCATTTTGCAATATGTGTCCATTAACAGTGTCCTACCTATTCCTGTTTCTGACAGCACCATCACCCTTGAGCCACTCTTGACAATTGTGAAGAACAAATGTCTGTTAGAAACAACATTTTTTTTATAATAGGACCTGTAGTATAGCTGCATGTCACAGCAAAATGCCCCCAAAAATTCAAACATGACCCTTGAGCCACTTTTGACAATTGTGAAGAACAAAGGTCTGTTAGAAACAACATTTTTTTATAATAGGACCTGTAGTATAGCTGCATTTCAAAGCAAATGCCCCCAAAAATTCAAAGCATGACCCTTGAGCCACTTTGGACAATTGTGAAGAACAAATGTCTGTTAGAAACAACATTTTTTTTTATAATAGGACCTGTAGTATTGCTGCATTTCAAAGCAGCATGACCCAAAAAATTATAAAAATGACTTCTCAGCCACTGTTAAAAATTGTGAGGGAGAAAATGCCATTAGAACAACATTTCTGTTCCAAAGGACCATGATTATTGCTGTATTCACAGCACATGACCCAAAAATTATAAATATGACTTCTCAGCCACTGTTAAAAATTGTGAGGGAGAAATGCCACTTAAAAGCCACATTTCTGTTCCAAAGGACCATGATTATTGCTGTATCTCACAGCAACATGACCCCAAAAAATTATAAATATGACTTCTCAGCCACTATTAAAAATTGTGAGGGAGAAATGCCACTTAAAGCCACATTTCTGTTCCAAAGGACCATAATTATAGCTGTATCTCACAGCAACATGACCTCAAAAACCATTGACAATGCGAAAACTTCTAAAGATAAAGTGAGTAAATGGAATACGGTGTTGTCATGAAACCTTGCTGTCTTTTACAGTCTCCTCACAGCAAAACCAGCAAAATGAACTGTTGGGAAAAGAGAATAAAAATTGCAGTAAGAAATGATCATTTTAAAAAAAAGTTTTCAAGAGGACCATTTCTGTTTGAAGAGGAATGTGAAGTAGACCGGCAACTAATCGGTGACCTCGGCAATTGGGGCCACAACATCATCAGAGATCCATGCCTGATTCATCTTGATGAAAGTCAAACGATCCACATTATCTGTGGAAAGCCGGATGCGTTTGTCTGTAATGACTCCTCCAGCTGTGCTGAAGGTCCGCTCAGATATGACGCTGGCTGCTGGGCAGGACAACACCTCTATGGCGTGGCGAGCGAGCTCGGGCCATTCGTCCATTTTGGATACCAAGAAGTCTATTGGGTCCGGAACACATCCAAAACATCGGTGTTGAGACGCAGATAGTCGTGCACCATGATCTTAAGCTGGTCTCTGTGTGTTGGATGTGTGCCCTGCATTGCATGCGTTGGTGAGGTGGTAAATAAAGATTGCCAGAGGTCACCCATTAGGCTTCTGCCACCTTGCCTGCTGCTGCCGCTACGGCTACTTGGCACTCTACTGCTGTCACGTCGCTGATGTTGTTCCACCGTGACATTTGAAGAACGTGAAGCAGACGCAACAGATGTCTCCAGTTGATCAATCAGCAAGGTCTCCATTTCCTGCATTTTACTCTCTATTTGGGTGGGTGGAAGGAAAGTGCTGAGTTTTGTTTTGTACCGGGGATCCAGGAGGGTGGCCACCCAGTAACTGTTGTTCATTTTGATGGCCTTAATGCGAGGATCATGTTGGAGGAAATGGAGCATCCAAGCACTCATGTGAGAGATGGAGCCTTGATTTCCCAAGCCTCTGGGTCGAGGGGCACTAGCAAACTGATCTTCCTCATCTTCCTCCTCCGCCTCAAATTCGCGCCAACCTCTTTCCAAGGCAGGGACGTCGGTAACGTCGGTGTCTAGGAATACCTCCTCCTCCTCCTCCTCTTCCTCCGGCACAGCTTCAACACAGCCCTGACTTGCCTGAGATGATGCACCCTGAGAGCTGATGCGCACCTTGCACTAGCCTGGACCCGAACCACTGCTTAATGAAGACCGATAAAATTTGAGAAACTGTCGGGCCTTGTGGATTTGGCGGAGAGAAAGGCTCCGTGTCCGCATCTGTGTCCGTCTCCTCCTCCGTCGCTGGCGGGACCTGTTGTTTCAGAGTGTCCAACGATCGTTCCAGAACTAAGATCACCACAATGCTCATGCTGACAAGGGCATCGTCCGCACTGACCATTTTGGTGGCTTCTTCAAAACTGGCAAGGATGGTGCAGAGCTCTTTCACCTGCCTCCACTCTCGGTGGCTCAACACCCCGAGGTCCGCACCGCTGCTTGTCAGGCCATGTGTCACTTCGTACTGCGTAATGGCATTGCGCTGCTGCCACAATCGCTGGAGCATGTGGAGGGTGGAATTCCAGCGTGTTGCCACGTCAACAATGAGACGGTTGACGGGGAGGCCGAGCTGACGCTGCAACGCAGCCAGGCGGGACGAAGCAGGGTGCGAACGGCGGAAGTGCGAACTTAGACTTCGAGCCTTCCTCAGCAGGCAGTCCAGACCCGGGTAGCTCTTTAGAAATTTCTGGACGACAAGGTTCATGACATGTGCCAGGCAAGGGATGTGCTCCAGCCTACCGATCTTAAGGGCGGCCAGCAGATTTCGCCCGTTATCGCACACCACCTTGCCTGGCACAAGGTTCTTGGCACCCAGCCAGCGCTCGGTCTCGTTGCGGAGAGCCGTCCACAGCTCCTGACCTGTGTGTGGACGGTCTCCAAGACAGATTAATTTCAACACGGCCTGGTTTCTCTGGGCACATGATGCCACCAGAGGACCTTGGGGGAAAGAACCCTGCACCATCCCTGCGGTTTTGAAGAGCGTGCGCCGAGCCTGAGAGCCACCGTCACCCCAGAGACATCCACCCAGCTCACCCAGTGAGCTGTCACAGAGATATAGCGGCCTTGGCCGTGCTTACTAGTCCATGTGTCGGTGGTCAGATGGACTTTTCCGGCCACAGATGCAGACAACGCGCTTGAAATTTTAGATGACACGTGGCTGGCCAGGGCAGGGACGGCTTTTCTGGCAAAGAAATGCCTGCTCGGCATCTGGTATTGGGGGCAGGCAAGGGCCATGACGTGGCGGAACCCATCTGTGTCCACCAGACGGAAAGGCAACATTTCCAAGGCCAAAAGCCTGGCAATGCCGACATTCAGGCTTTTGGCTTTGGGATGGTTTGGGTTAAAGTGTTTCTTCTGCTCCCAAACCTGGAAGACAGAAGGCTGGCTGCTAGACTGGCCGCTGTACGGCGTGCAGGTCGTCAAACTGGCGGAAGGAGAAGGGGTAGGATGGGTCTCTGGTGGTGCTGGTGGTACTCGGGCGACGGTGGAGGCTGAAGCGGAGGCTGATCCCTGATCATGACTCTGAGAGACATGGGCAGCTGAGGAACGCTTGGTGGTGGCGGAGAAGGCGGAGACAGAGGGTGTGACAGTGGTTGGAGGCCCGGCGTCGGTCTGGCCTTTTTTGGCCAAGTGTTGCCTCCATTTCAACTCATGCATTCGCTGCATGTGACTAGACATGTTGGTGGTGGTTAACACCTAAGGTTCTTGCCTCTACTTATGCGTTTACGGCAAAGGCGGCATATGACATCGCTGGGTGAATCAGAGGCTTGCTCAAAGAAGGCCCAGGCTTGAGAGGTCCTGGACCTTTTTGACGGCGATAAGCGAGGAGCGGGGTTTGCGCTGACCGTGGCTGGCGGAATCATATCAGCGGACTTCTGCGACCGCCCTCTCCCTTTTTGAGGCGGACCCGTACTGACACTACCCATCGTCTTCCTCCTCGTCCAGTGGAGGAAGCGCTCGCAAGCAAATTCTGCTGAAAGACCAGTTGGATCCGCAATGTCGTCGTCATCATCATCAACAAAGGTGATTTGGTCGTACGACTTTCTGCATCAAGAAGTGCGGGCTTACAAGCAAGGGGCACTGCAAGCGTTGACGACCGCACGGATTTTTGCCGAGTTGACCGGCTTCCTTCACCTCTTGATGGCATCAGTAACTGGGCGTCAGAAGCAGACTAAATCATTCCTCTTGATCTTTAACATGCCTTCTGACCCAACGCATTTTGTCATCAAAAGAGGTTCTTCAGACAATGGATTTTCCACTGTGGTGGGTACACGAGGTTGACATTTGGGCTCTGCTTCATGTTGGTCGGATGTGATGATGCTGATGACGACATTTGTAGGCCGTGACTGGGAGGTCGAGGAGGGTAAGACTGCTAGTTGAGGTTGCTTTAACCATGAAGGACAGATTGGGACGTATGTTCGTTACTTAGATTCACAGGCCCGGACCCAGCGATGTCAGGCCTGTAGGTCGTGCAACTGTCGATCGGCTGGCGATGATGTGTCTGTCGCAGCACTGAAGGAGGCTCCTTTCTCTCGTTCCTCTACCTCCTTGTGCTACCCCCCTCTTTGCTCACTTACACCTGCATTTCGCTTCATGTTCAGAAATATAAAAATTTGAGAAAGGTATGGTGGATTAGTTTTGGAATAGTCTCCTTATTAAAAGACGGCAAATCACAGTATTCTCAATTCCTCTAATCAAATCTAAATTGATGGATTCAAAATTTAACTGCAAGGTGTCTATCTACAATATGGGGCTGGGCAAATAGGTCAAAAAACACGTATCTTTGTTTCGTATAATACACGTATTTTTTGCACCTTTCATTCACTGTGGTGATATAGAATGCTGTTTTAGGATTTACGTGGATGCTGCGTCATAGGAACAAAGGCTGGTGCGCAAAAGTTTAAAAAAAACAGTATCTGTATGTTTTCGTATATGATTACACGGTATTTTGGAAACTAACAAACCTGTGCTGAATACAAGATTGCTGGATTGTAATTTTACTGCAAGGTGGATTATCACAACAGGTGGAATGGGTATAAATTGAAAATGAACACCTTTTTTTATCTGAAATGTATACTGATAATTAAAATGGAGTTTTGCAGCTAACAAAGAGACGCAGTTACTAGAAATTATGTGTATCAAATATAAAGTTCAGGCTGCCCAATATCCAGGAAATTTTCAATAGCAACTGTTAATAATAAAGATTTGCAGTGCAATGTCATACACTTAATCTTGTGAACTTTTATCAGTGTTCTTTATAGATTAGAGTCTTGTCTGTGTTCGCCCGGCGGCCCCACCCCCCCCCGCTCCCCTCGTGACTTTTACAGGGTAGATGCTGCTTGTAAATTCTCTAGCTACCAATAACATCTTCAAATCTCTAATCCTTAACTAAATTGGATGGATCACAGCTAATGGTAGAGGTTTCTCTGTGCGAAATATGACTAATTTCGCTGAGCTGTTTGGCCACGGGCAACGCAGGGCCTTTTCCTATGAGACGGAGGAAAAAGGCGAACGGAAAAGGGCTTTCTTGTTAAAACGAGGTCTGTGTTTTTTCCACCCAATCGCAACCTACACACCCCCCATCTGCGTCGAACACCATCTCCCCCTGCTCTATTCTGTAATCTATTTGCTGGCCCCAAAAAGACGGGAACGCCAAAATCGTGATCTTAATAGATGATCACAGATTTTAAACCTTGTTATCGCATGATCGAAAATTTCGTCCCCATAAAAACCTTGCCGATTTCAACTTTGTCTAAAAATCGCTTAACATAATGGGAGTTTTTGCCAAAACCCCCGATCATTATGTTGTAGGGCGGGGGTTTGAGAACTTACTATACTTAAGTGCAAATTTCGAATAACTAAAAAAATAGCTGAAGCATTTTTAATGCAGGTGAGTAACATTTCTCTGTATTACCCCCTTTAAAAATTATCGTAAGTTACGTCAAATGTCATTAAGGGGTTAATAATACAGCTGTACGGTGTTCAAATAATGTTATTAAACTGTACTAATTAATAATGCCATAATGTACTCAAAATAACGACATCTTAAATGATAGAATTGTGGAAATAACACCCCAATTAAAACATCAGCAATAGATATGGGCGAATTGATTCTAACGAAGGGGAAATTCGGTTAGTTTTCGGAAACTTGGGTTCTGAAGGAAGTCGAAGTTTGGATATTGGGGTGGAACGAAGTGTGCTTTTGTTTGTAAAATGGTGCGACACGGGCGTTCAGGGGGCAAAGACTCTGGGAGGAAGAAGGGTTTACCCTGCATGACATGTTGAGGGATGAAGCCAATAGGCCCGGCGGGTTTTTGTGAGTCCCCGCCAACTTATAAGTCCGGGCGCGACGTGGGAGCTCACACTCTCTCATTTTACGGGGATGGGAAAGGTGCTGCCGCGGGTTGTAAGGGCTCTTACTGAAGAACTGATTTTTTTTTAACGTGTTTTTGGGGGTGTCTCAGTTGTCTCAGAACTGCTTTTTTTAACGTTCTATTTCTGATTTTTTGGGTATTGGACTGAAGCCGTGTGGCCCAATGCAGCTGCATATTTTTTTTAATGCTTTTTGTACAGCACTTTGAAACCCAAAGGGGGGGGGATCAAAGCTGTTCCTGTTGTATTTTTTTTAAAAAAAACAGCTTTTTTTTTAAAATACTTTTTCCCTTCTTTTTTTGGCTGCTCAATTCTTTTTTGCAATTTACACCCAGGGGTTAATTAAGGTTGTTTTTCTGCTGTGGTGACTAAAATAAACCGTCTTCATCCCAAAAAAAATACATTTTTCCTGTAGCCTAATTCATAGGCAAAGGGTTAATTAAAAATTTTTTCTTGTTGTGTAGGTAAAAAAACACCCCATTGAAACGTAAAAAGCTCGTAGTTTGGGTTGCTCAATTGTTGGGCAATTTCATCCGGGGTTAATTAAGTTTTTACTCTAAGATTGTAGAAAATTATATCCGAGGTTTAAATTAAGTTTTGTTTGTGTTTTATTCAGAAAAAATACACAGATTTTTTTAAACGGCACATACAAGTAAAATTTTTCCTGCCATTTGTGGGGGAAATTTTTTCCAGGGTTACCAAGCTTCTTAGGGGTTTCATTTGGAGTAAAAATACAGGGTGTTTTTTATATTAAGATTCTTCTCAAACATTTGTTGACATTTTAAAAACAAACGTATGTCAGCCCGAGAGGGGGAGAAATCTTAAACCTGCGAGGGGGGTTGGCACAAACATTCAGGCTAGGTGCAGCACAGAAGGGGGTGAGCGGGGGTCACTCGGTGAGGCCAAATCCCGCTGTATCTAGCGGGGGTGGTTCAGCAACCAAGGGTTCTTGTTGGTTGACTAGGTATCCATTCCCCCGAGACATTGACAACCCACCAAGAGTCGGGGGGAACGTCAGATACAACCTTTTTGGCGGGCCCCGGGGGGGGGTCAGGGGCCTCCCCTGTCCTCAACCCCCCTCTGCCCCTTTGGGTTCCCTCACCCAGGATTTTACTATGTGGTTGGGTCGGGCCCCACTATATAGCGGGGATGAACAATTTGAGGAGGGCAGTAGCAGTACTTGGCGTGAAAAAAAATTGGGGCCCAAATACCCCCCTGTTCTTGCGTAGGCGCAAAGTATGTGTGGAGGGGGGGGTGAGGGTGATGTTGTGAGGGATCAGTCTCTGATCCCAAAGACGGTGAGAGGACAGCAGTGACGATGAAAAACAAATGTGATGTGTGCCGCCGCCTTGGGGGAAGAGGGCGTCAGCTTTGGTCGGGCAGCGGCGCCCCAGCGTGGGTTGTGGGGCCCGGGAGTCAGGGGGTAGCAGCGTGGAGGTCGGGAGCCAAGCGGCCCGGGGGAAAAAAAAACCCCGTTTCGCAGGCCCAAAAAAGTAGGGGCCAGGGGCTGCGGGGCGGGGCGGTAGTAGTATCAGTGGGAGGTTGGGATTTAAATCCGTTCCCGGCGGTGTGGAGTTCTTTGGTAAGCCCCCGGAGGAGCTGATATGGGTTTGTAGAATTGTAACAAAAAGTGAAGCGTGGCCAGGGAGCCAACGTTGGCCCCGGCCTGCGTCAACCCCATGCAGCGTCACCATCGGTGGCCTGGGGAAACGTGGGCTAGTGTGGTGGTCCATCCTGCCCCGCAGCAAAGCACAGCAGCGCCCAGGGCACGCATGCCATTGCAGCCGTCAGGCTCCACCACCTCTGCAAAAAGGGAATGTTTTTTTTGACATCATCCCCCAGCCCAGTGTCCTGCCCCTCGCATCTGGTGCCAGCTCGTTCACGGGGCGATTGCAAGAGACAACGTTGCGTCCAAACCATCCAAAAGGGGCAGCAGCTGACCGTGCTCCTGCCCCAAGTTTTTTGGGTTACTGAGTCCCCCCCTTTCCAAATGGGGGGGACTCTGCCCATTCAGAGAAACTAATGCTTGTGCCGGCCGGGGATGGAGAGGTCCAACCCGTAATTTTTTTTCCAAAAAGGCGTACCAGCACTTAAAAAATATTTTAACAGAAGGTGGGCCTGTCCTTGAGCTTATGGTTTTTTCCCAAGGTGCAGGGCAGTGCGGACGTCTGGAGCTGAACTAAGGTCAGGGCAAGTACATGTCCTTTACGGACCAATGGTTTAAAGTGCTTCCTGCCCCGGACCCAACAAATTGGACAGAAGACGCTGTTTTCTCCTTTCCCTTTTCAAAACTAAAATCTGGCCAATGTCCCCCCTCCTCTCCTTCCCCCCACCCAGTCAGCCCCCACAAGTTTTGTCCATCATACCAATGTTAGGACACGCGGGGGGTCAGCAGTTCTACCCCCCTGGCTTGCCTTGGCGAAAGAAGTCACACAGGGGAGGAAATGCCCCCGTCATGCGAAAAAATCGTGTGGGCTTTTTCCCCGCAACTGCAAATCTGAACCATGGTGACGGAAATGGGAGGGAAAAATGGTGTCCCCGCTGCACGAGGAGGGGTGGTCCATGCGCCCCGCATGGGCTGTGTTTTAAACTGGTTTTGAAAAGTTCCTGAAGTCTTCCCGATCTTAGAACATTTGAAAATGGCCAGGAAACTGTGCATGCACTTCATCCATTTTACAAAAACCAGGAAAACCCTCATCGGTTGAGCGGCAGAACGGCCTCCCCCCCAAAACCCCTTGTAGCGATGTTTCCACCCATTGGAATTCCCGCCCGACAGTTGGACGACTGTTAAACGAGAAAGGCCATTAACGATTTTTTTTGTCCCGGCGGACAGGAGTACTCCCTGTGTAACTTTGTGTCAGCCAGTGGAGGGTCTGGTGACACCTGGTTTGTTGGGCCATTCGAGGGGGGCCCAAATTATTTTCGTCACCCGGATACGGGATGAATAAGTAAATTTCCCCTGTTTATGTCCTGGAAAAAGATGCTGAAAAAAAATTTTTGGGCAGGGGACTGGAGAGTGGGATAATCTGCGGCCCCCTGAGGCGGGGGGGGTGAAATGGAGGAGGGGAGGACATTGGAGCAGAAACTTGTTGGGGAAATGATGGTTTTTTCCCCGGTGACAAGAGAGGAGGGTAGGGGCAGGGAGGAGGGGATGGAGATGGGGAAGCGAGGCAGGTTTACCGTAAGCAACGTGGCAGTTACAGTGGAGATGGAGGCGGGAGCTCCCCGGAGTCATTGTGAGATGGCCCGGGGATGCTGATTTGCCTGGTATTGACAGCCCAAAAGTAGCACGGCGAGGGATGACTTTTGGCTCTCCCCCCTTTGGACCCTCACTAGGTCCAAAATGGGAGCCTTTTTTCCCGCTATTGAGAGGAGGACAAATTCAAATATATAGGAAAAATCCTCCCTAGTCAGTTGGGGCCGCTGCCTATGTGCGGGCATCGTCCCCCCTCTGACGGTTGACCGGGGGGTTTTCAGACTCAGTAATATGCCGTGGTGCTGGGGGGAAGGTGGGGGGTTGAAGAGTACCGCTCATCGCAACAACCCAAGTTGGAGTCACTATGAGCGCTTCTTACCGCCCAGGAGGAGGGCAGGGGCCGCGCGCAGGGCCTGGGCAGACCTTGAAAAAAACAGGTGGGGCCTACTTGGACGCACTTGCCACCCCCGTTAGAAAATCCCCTGGACTACTGGGCAGCCAAAAAAGGATGTGTGGCCCAATTTTCGGTTTGCGTGGAGAGCTGTCCTGCCCGGCCAGTAGTGGGCTCAGGCGGGTGTTCAGTGCGGGGGGGAAATTTGTTTCCCCAAGGAGAACCCCCTTTTCCACGGGAAATGGGAATGATGACTTTGTCAAGATGAATCAGGCGTGGATCGGCTGGATTTCCACCACCAAAGCCTTAGGCGCAGATACATCAGCCTGCGCCTCACCCAAACTGTGAGAAATGAGTTGGTTCAAACTACCTGCCTCAGCCCCTATTTGATGCCCCCACCCCCTGTGCCCACTCTGCTGCCAGTTTTCCATCTGCCCCCAACCATCTTTACCCGGGACTGGTTTGCCCCCCCTCCCACTCTGTATTGTGCCCCTGTCTGCCTCATGTGTGCTGTGGCTGCTGCCCGGACCCCCACCCCTGTGTCATTGTGCCCTCTCTGACCTCAGTGTTGTCCTGCCGCCCCTCACCTCCCTTGTCATTTTGCCCCGTTGCCTACTCTAGTTTTTGCCCCCTCCCGAATGTCATTGTGCCACAGTCTGCCCAATGCTGCTGCTGTGGTGGGGCTGTGCCCAGACAAATTTTCATTGTGCCACTCTGTGGCCCTTTCCGTTTTTGCCCCCTCCAGAAAGTGATTGGCCCTGTCTGACCTCATGCTGTGCTGTGGCTGCTGCCGTGACCTAGAAAATGTGTCTTTTGCACTCTGTGCCCTTTCTGTTTTTTCCCCCTCCCGAAAGTGATTGTGCCACTTTTCTGACCCCCATGTTGCTGCCACGTCACTCCACTCTCGTCTTTTGCCCCTCTGTGGCTACTCCAGTTTTTCCCCCTCCCGAATTTCATTTTGCCACTGTCTGACCTCATGCTGTGCTGTGGCTGATGCCATGACCTAGACACTGTTCATTGTGCCACTCTGTGGCCCATTCCCGTTTTTGCCACCTCCAGAATATCTTGTGCCCCTGTTGACCCCATGGCTGTGGCTGCCGCGTCCCTCCACCCCTCTGTCACTAAGTTGCCCTATTTTTTTCCCTTGTCCCTTTTTCCCCCTGGCTCTTAAATGTTCCCCTTTTTCATTTGGGAAATAGATTTGTGACAATTAAAATGACTATCTTGCTATTAAAGTATCTGTTGTTCCCCCCTGTATATTAGTGCTGAGGATTATTATCGACAAATTTAAATCGGGACGGTTTTTATGTTGATCGGATTTTTTTGTCACGCGATAATTTT
>JAODAL010080377.1:0-12270 GCA_025379985.1 Phyllomedusa bahiana | reverse complement strand
TGTGAAAACAGTGGTGGAAACACCCTTTTAACAATTCATGTAACCTTATATTTGATATACACTTTTCTATTACCAAGAAGAATATGGATTCAGCAGATTCTTGCAAACTTGTATATAAAAAAACACCTATAATCAAAAAGAACCACTTAAAAATTAAAAGAATGAAATCTTTTATTAAACCAATATAATTAAAAACATAGAAATCAGCAACAAAAATTAAAATAGTGGCAATAATACCACAAAAAGCATGGATGCATCACCCAGCACTCCTAATAACATACATTACAGACCAGGCTAATAATAATAGCATCAAATATACACACTATATATTAAGCTAAAGTACTATAAATACCTGACCTGGAAGTAAAGTAGTATCAAACGGGGCTATAGGGAGCAAACCATGTGCTCCAACGCGTGTTTCATCCAGGGTATGTATATGTATATTGTATATAACTGCATGCTTAGGTAGGAATACATGGAGCGATCTTGCTGCGACTGTGACACCGTTAAGAACCACTGTTAGGCTATGTTCACACGGCTTATTTCAGAACGTATTTACATCGGATTGCCGATCGTAAATACGTTCTGAAATCAGTTGAAAATCAGTTGCAAATAAGTGCCACTAAGTGTGGCACGTATTTGTAACTGATTTTCCGACGGATTCACCATCTCCATTCAGTGTAGGTGGTGAATCCGTCCGTAAATAATTGACATGCACATTGTTTTTCCGTCGATTGCCGTCGTCAATCCGCCGGCGGCAATCCGGAAACTACGCGTCGTGTGAACGACGAGCCGTTATTTTTCTATTGAAATCAATAGAAATGGGCTGTTACTTATTTCTGACTGATTTGCCGACGGATGACGATCGTCAATCCGTTGGCAAATCCGCGGCGAAATAAGCCGTGTGAACGAGGCCTTAGGGTGCTTTCACACAGCGCAGTTTTGGTGCAGTTTTAGCTCCAGTGAAACTGCTTTTATTACCAGCAAGCTTTTCTCACTTATCTAAACTGTTTGGAAAGTGAGTAATCAATTAGTTTGTTTGTATCCACAAGACTTCAAACACAGTCTTTAATTATTTACTTTAAACACCTTTCTGAACAATTAAGATAACTGAAAGAAGCTTGCTGGTAATAAAGGTAAAACTGCACCAAAACTGCACTGTGTGAAAGCACCCTTACACGCTGTGTTAGGGATTTCCAATTAGTTAAATAAGTGGCAGCGTGGATTTGTCGGTGAACACCTACTAAACTGTATGGCCATCAACAAGCAGTGAACACTGATGATAGTTAATGGCCTTGTGGTTTTTGTGGGTGTTCAGCTACAAGTATATACAGCTGCTCATTAAGCTAATGGAAAATACCTGGTGTGGGGTGCTGCAGTGGGTTAGGACTGCACCATGACTGCACTGTGTATTTCTACCCGTATAGCAACCAGGTAATCCTCTCCTCTCTACATTATTACTTACCATAAGTTGAAGGGATGAGAGCACTGAGAAGGCAAATGTTCTCAGAGCTGCAGTAGGGTGTGTTTTTAGTTAAACGCATGGGGCAACAAGTCTTGCACATTCCTTCAATACTAGGGTCTCTTACTGTATGTTTTTCTTTTCATAGATGTTTGTACATAAAATTATATCACTTTACTTCAATTATTTTGGACCTGGCAAGATGAAGTATGGGCTCCCATTGATTACTTGTCCTGTCACAAAAAATGCAGTTATAAAAAAAGGTACGTTTCTATTCATAGATCCAACATCGGTTATCAATGTTCCATTTAAATGCCTGCAGGAAAGCATTGTGAAATTATGCTGCACTATTTGACAAAAACTGACTACATTGAAGTCTTACTTACAGAACAAACAAATCCGATTTATGTGGCATTTTGGATGCACAGAAAACTGGGAGACAACAAGGATGAGCTAAACATCAGATCCATGTACAGTGGTGGCTGAACATACAATATTAATTAGGAATACTAGGACGACCATTGTATGTTGAAACATAACTCTATGGAAAATTGGTTCTAAGGCCCCAAAATATCATCCATCATAACACAAAATAATTAATAACTAATGCAGATAAAGCAAGTCATTACTTCAGAAAGAGCTGCTGAAAGCTGGAAATCACTTTCCATGTTGAGGAAAGGAGTTGCCTTTTGGCCATGTACTTTCATGCAGTGGTCCGAAAAAAGAAAATGTGACCCGCAACCTGGTGTTCAAAGGAACTGCTCATTCTGGCACATGTAAAGAGCAGTACAGAACATGAAGTACTGCATTCTACTGTAAAGAGGACATACTAGACCGCCAATCACCTGATGCACTTCACTCATACAGGAGTTTTAAATATAAAATGTTCAAGATAATTAGCTGGATAAGTGTCTATGACATTGTATGCCGAACCCAGTCTCATTATACAATATCCCAGGAATGACCCTTGTATGGTTAAGATATTGTATTCTGAGGCCAGTGTAATTTAAGGGACCACTGTATCTCCAGTTTCTGTCACAGGTCACGGGTGTCATTAGGATTTACTTGACATATTAATTTCCCAATGACATTTCTTTTCAATGAATTGAAGTAGTAACTACTCTCTTGTTTCTATTAACTGGCAAATCATTGAGCGATTGTCATGTAGGAGGGCAAAGGAAGTCTATCACACTAAAGAGAATATTAAAATATTTCATGTAAATCAATTCTAGATTTTCAGTTTTTTCATATGCTATAGTATAAATGATATTTAAATAAAATATCAATATGTGTAATGTAAACCTGTTTTGCATTTGACTATTTCCTATTCCAATAACAATAATTTTATTGAGACTCTAATATACAAAGAGGATGTAGGAAGGGATCAGGCTTTTTTTTATCGCTGTCGATTTAAGTACATTTAATCCCACTCTAGCGTACATTCATGATTACAAAGTAAAGACAGCTCTCACTCTATCAAAAAAAAAAAAGCAAGGCACAACAATACCCGCACAGCAGTGGTAGAACAATCCCCAGATTAAGGAATCTTCATTGCATATTTTACTTTAATTTTTTAGGCTTAGTTGGTAGAGGCAGAAGTGAGACTCTTCAGAACGGGATTGTATGTATGACCAGCTGAGCCTCAGCTTCTGCCACATGTCGACAGCTTACCTGCACCAGGTGGACTGCTCTTTTCAGCAGTTGAAAGAGAAGGGGACTTTCAGGTTTTTGCTCTTGTTAACCCCTCTTATCTGAAGGGCCTGCAATGCATTTTGCTTTGCAATGCATTGCTGGCCCCTTCAGGACTGTAGTGGTTAAGCTGAATCTAGAGGGATCTGGTTACCTTTCCATGATCAGTGTAAAGCTATAAGGCAGGACCAAGCAGTGGGAAAACACAACTACAATATCTCTGATGACAGTGACATAGTGCCTGGGTGGTTAAAAGGGCACAATGCTGGCAGCACTTTACTGGGGCTGTTGGGGGTAAAAATTCCGGATGACAACGCCAAACTCAGGAAGTACTCTGTCGTTTCTTTGGGAAACAAGCTCCAAAAAGTGTGGCGGAAAATGGGAAAGGTAAGAGGCACGCGCAGCAGGACAGGTCCACCCAAAGGGGACTGGGAAGCCGCTCTCCTGTATGAGCGGGGAGATGAACTGGTCCCTTAAGAGTCTGTGAGTTATCTTATGAACATACTTTTGGGCCTGCAGGACTGGGTTTGCCCTACAGGTAAGTGAGAATTTCTCCTAAATGTGTAGAAATGTTGTTTGCTTTTCCCCACTATTACAGTTCTGTAAAGGGTTAATACCTACAAGTAAATCCCTTAGTTGTGTTGGCAAACTAATGTCTCATTATGTATAAACATCTGTGGTTGGATATCCAAAATGATGACCATGGTCATTCCTGCCATTATTGTACAGGCTACATACAAGTACTGGACAGATGGTCTTTATTATGCTACTTATGAACCCCTCGACATGGGAATAGATGGGGGTGCACAGAGGAATGGAGTGATGCTATATTTCATATGTATAGACCAGATATTATCTAAATTATGTTCACACCTTTTATGGTAGATGAAAAATAAAAGCATATAGGATTTTCATGCGGCAAGAAGGAGTCCAAAATCTAACAAAATTTATAAATTAAAAAAAACATACAATATGCATCATAAATTGGACGTACACATTCCATTGCCTGCAAATGGCACCATTGTGCAAAGAGAGGTCACAATAGCACATGGATTCCAGCACCAATAATCCATTTCCATGTAACCTGTACACATAGTTCAAGGAAATCCTATGATTCTAAACCATATTTAAAAGACAAGAAGCAGCAGAATTTATTATTAGGTAGTATAAGGCAACACAAGAAGAGGAAATATAAGGAGTATAGGTAACCAACCTCTAACCTGCAGCAAGGAATTCAATTTATTATTACCAACAGAAGTCATTGTCAGCAGACACAGGGTCGCTGTAAAAGGAATGAGTCACAAAGCAGAATGTAATCTGCCAGTCCATACCCCAGAGCGGGTGCTACGGATAATACTACATTCTGACTGCTGGATTAAGCCCCTGACAATAACTCAGATCATATTAACCTTTTCATTACTAGTAGAGATTCTTTGGGCTGCAAATAATCCTTTTTTTTTTTTTCAACAGTTTGAGTCATATAGGGTTAACGCTAGAGTGACACTTTAATGTGTAACACTGTAGGGAAAAGAACTCATTTTAAAAATTCTTAATCTAAACTAAACTCCTCTTGGTGTCTATATGGATGTCAATCATCAAAGGTGCCGAAACAATTGATTTGCTAGATAGATTAACTACGTTATTTCCATACTATATGCTACCTGTCAATGAAAATTTTTGACCATTCTGTAAATTGTATGTCTATAAAGTTTGCATCCTCATATTAGATCCTGACAATTCTACAGAGCTAAGTGGTGCTACAGACACTACTAATTTCTCGCTGCTTAATCAGTCTTCTGCAGAACACTTTTCTTGGAAGTCCTTTTACTGTACTAGCTTTTAATTGACTTGTAGTGCAACCTCTATAAAGATTCTTCAGCAGCTACAGTGTGTATAAGGCCCGGTTCAAATCTGCACTGGAGCTTTCATTCAGAATCTCAGTCACAGATTCCCTAGTGAAAGACAGAAAAAATAGCTCAACATGCTGCGCTATTTTTTCCTGTTAAAGAGACGGACAGCGCTGTGAAAACCTGACAGCCCCCATTGTAGTTAATGGGGTCCGTCGGAAGTCTTTGGTTCCACCTTTACAACGGAGGATCCAAAGGGAACATCTGATGCAGCTGTGAACCAGGCCTTATATGCTGTCCTTGCTGCTGCAGAGCAACATAATAAACACTTAAAATACTAAAAAGGAACAGAACATTTTAGATCAATCAATGGTGGAAAGAAATTGCTACCTTACTCTTTAAAAAGATGTTCTGCAGCAGGTATGGTGCATGTTCTAAGAAATGATATCCCTGGTATAAGAATATTCTGAGGTATTTTAGCATTCAATACAAATGCCTGTGGTCTCATTCTATGATATGATCATGGAACTCCTTAGTGATTTCTAATATATATATATATTAATGATTATATATAGGATTATATATATATCTATTATATATTAGATTTATATATATATATATATATATCTTATACTGTCATTTACAGTAGAGGGGAAATGAGTAGAATCAGAATCACTTCCTTTACATAAGTGCAGGAGCAGCCAATAACGAAACATAACGTGTAAAATGAATCCCAATTCATTCATTCTTCACCGGCTCATTAGTAAACACAGCTTGATGTCAGCCTGCAGATTCTATTCCATAAGTACAGTACGGAATGCCATAAATGCTGGCTTGTATCCTGCTTAGTGACTTGCAGGGCAACACTCATTTGTCAGATCTCTCCTGTGATTTTAATAATTGAAGGTTCACTGAAGCCGCACTATGCACTGGCTTTATATGTCCCCTTTATTCTCCCAAAACGTACAACTTGCCCCAAATAAAACGAGGCCTCACACAACTGAGTCATTGAAAAAAAAAAAAAGTTACGACTGTTGAAACGCAAGGAGGAAAAAACTAAAAAAGTGTTGGTCATTAATTACTTTTCAGGCGTTCGGCTTAAAGGGGTTTTGCCACGATGTAATGTTGACGTGGGATCCTCCAAAATGGGTATTTAATCACTTTTCTAAATATATGGGATTACAAAACTTGCAGTCTGAGAGAGCTACAGCCTTCCTTACATGCCCTTGGTTACTTCAAAGAGTCTATTAGATAGGGCCTGACAAGAGCTGGACGGGCTCGCGCAGAGAGAGCTTCTTATCTGATGAGACTGAGCTGCGGAAGTTTTTAAGGCACCGGGTAGCAATATGTTTTCTTTTGTATACAGAATAAACTAGTTGTAGTGTTATTAGATACCTGTTTTATCTGATGACAGACAACATGAAGAAGCTTTCAAGCTGCTGTGTAGAATAGGTGTTCTCTTTTGTATATAGAATCCACAAGTTATAGTTTGCTTATTTCAGTGAACATGTCACAGGAGCAGCAGCTTATGCAGCTCGTTCTCTGGCTCTCTCTCTCTTTCAGCTCTGTGATTTTTGTTTACATTACATTAGCATCTTAGCAGATAAGGCTCCTGACAGTGCAGTCTATCAGGCTGTGTCTTGCTGTATTGACAATCCACTCTTGTACCGTTTATTATTTCACTTAAGTTTTGAGACGCTCCCTTGGATTCCTCACTCCTCACTCATCCCATCCCTCTCTCCCCTGCAGCTTCATGACTCAGCGTGTTTTGTTGACATTCTGCCTGTACTAAGGAGAGACCTACCTAAATGGTCTCTTGGCAAATCCCCTTTAAGGGGTTAGAGCAAAAAAATATTTATGATTATGCAATGTCCCATGTACATGGGACAGAATTGCTAGAGATTGCCTACAGTGAAAAAAATGCAGTAACAAATCAAGACCAAATTATTTGTATTGTTGTGCAGATTTGATGCTTTGGATCATGCTAATGTAAAAAGGAAAAGCAAATCAATGTATTCAAAGTCTGCATTTGTAGATTTTGCTGAGAATCTGCAGTGTTTCCACAGCAAATCTGCAACAATAAACTTTTACTGCAAATTTGATTTGGATTTTGACTTCCCTTTTAAAGTCAACAGGGAAAATCTGCAAGAAATCTACAGAATATTTGCAAAGATTTACATACTGCAGATTTAAAATCCGCACCACAGGTCAGTTTTACCACAGAGTCTTTGCAATTTTTTTTTTGGTATTGTGTAGATGAGATTTCTTAAAACTGTAAGGGCTTGTTCCCACGGCACAGGTTATTTGTCGGTTTTTCAGATTGTTTGCGGTTTCACAAACCATCTGAAAACTGACAAGAAATGTTCCCCCATAGACTTCAATGGAAAATCCGTGCAGTGGGGACTTTCCGCCACACTTTTTTTTACACCGCTGGCGGTCCGAAAAAAACTTAAAACATGTTCATTCTTCCGCCTGGTTTTCGGGAGGAACATGAACATGTGGGTGCGAAGGGGGAGGGCTTGAATGCGCAAACTGCCGACAAAAGCCGCTCCCCTGTGTGCCATAAAAAGACCAAATACCGGTCAGGATTTCTGAACAGTATTTGGTCTTTACCGTGTAAACGCAGCCTAATATGCCATGGATTTTCAGAATGCAAATCTTCTGCAAAAAATCACCAACCTGTTTGTCCCTTTGTGTATTTGCCTTCAGAATCCCTTTAGAGAATGCAGTCATTGATCATATAAAAAAGAGATGTCTCACACTGGACTTACCTGATCTAATTAAACCATTTAATAGGTAATATCATATGTTTTCTATTATTCTTTAATTTTTTTCCACTATTTACAGGAGACATTCTTCTTATACTACACTAAGCAGTGACGTATGGTGATTGTGCCACTGGCCCATTTCCAAATGCTCTTGTATTGGTACTATATTCAATTTTGTTTGTTTATTGCTGTGCACTGAGAACTTTAGAATATTTTTGCCCTCCTACTCTAGTACTTTGTACCGTGTAGGCTTCCTTCTATACTGTTTTGTGTATATGGGATGATATTTTTAATTTTTATACACATTGAATATTCTACATATATTTTTTTTTTATAAATCTGATTATCCTTCTATTCTGCGCATTGGATAATTGATGCATTTGCTTATTCATTCATCGGTGCTTTTCTCTGTATTTCTCATGGGACAAGTTGGTATAGTATTTAGTTGTATCTCGGGCTATACCCCAGTTTACCTAAGGTTAAGTGTTTGTTTTTGGAGGATTACACTTTTTCCCACATGTTTTTAACTGTTTTTTGTAGTGCCTTCATAAAATATTCATACTAAGTGTAATATATTCTGGATGTACATCGTTTACATTGGTGTGTCTCTGTGTCTTTGTTAAATTTGCATTTACAGAAAACAAATGGTCGTAAACTGCACTTTAAGTCTCGCGCCAGTAAAATTTTGATTGCTCTTGATGGAAAGCAGGGTCATACTGAATTTATACAGTACTTTTTACAGTCTCTATTACATGCAGTCAAATCGAAATCCAACACATGCTGTCGCTTCATACCTGAAACCCTAGTTGGGGGTCTATATTGCAAATATGGTCCTGTCTGCTACCATTAGCAACTACAATATTCTGTTATTTAAATGTAGCTCAAAAACATATGTTACTCCCCTTTTTTGATATAAATAGACACATGGCTAAGTGGCTTCATTCATATCCCCCTCCACCCTTCACCAGCCCACATATAATATCCACCTCCAAGCTTTCCTTGGTCACACTCCTCACCACTTTCTAAAATATACAACACTATGAACACAATCAAGAAAGTAAAAGTGAAACCCCCTAATCACAGGGTCAGGGACAGGCGTGTGCTACCTTTTACAATCAGGGACAAGTATACAAGTGGCGATATAATCTACAATTTCACTACATAGAGTCCACATAGTAGTCAGACATCAGCTCAGGTTTCTTCACATGACAGTGATGCAGGGGCGGAACTACCGGGGTAGCAGACGTAGCAATTGCTACGGGACCCAGATTCTTAGGGGGACCCAGGACCCGTAGCTGCTACTACTTTGCTGCCCAGGTAGTTCCAGCTCCAGAGCCCGTCAGGCAATGAAGGTAACTGCCGGCGTGCCCTGCGATAAGATGCTGCTGCTGCCGTCATCAGTCACTGTCACAGGCACGGAGCCCGGACAGAGCGGCGGGGGAGCCGGCAAACACAGTTAAGTGTTAGTGACTACGGCCCCTCTCCTTCTCCCTCCCCCCCTCCCCTTCATCGAGTACAGATAGTGAAGAGCTGGGGACACAAGGGGAGGGAGGGGGAAGAATAAAGGCGTTCCCCAGTCTGCAGAAACAAGGAGGAATGGATTCCTCTCCTTCTGTCCAGACTTCTTGGACCTGGGACAGTGAGAACAAGCAGAGCAGTAAGCATTCTAGGCCACATGTATGAAAGGATTTTGGTCTAAAACTCACTTTTTTGCCCAAAATGTTTTCATACATGTGGCCCAAAATGCTTGTTCTCACTGTCCCAGGTCCAAGAAGTCTGGTCAGATGGAGAGGAATACATGCACAGCAGCCATAGGTAACAGTCACAGCACTGCCTGCGCCTCAGGGCTCGTCCCCACAGCACAGGTTTTCAGTAGGTTTTACAGATGGTTTTCAGATTTGAAAGCCGTCTATAAACCGACTGTCAACATTTTACATTGATTTAAACAGAAAATCGGTGTAGCAGTCCCCACTGCACGGATTTTACGCCAGACTTTTTTTTAGGCGTAAAAAAGGACAAACACCGGTTGGGAAAAAATCCTGATGGGTGTTTGGTCTTTTTTAGGCACATAGGGAGAAGGCTTTTGTCCGCGGTTTGTGGATTCAAGCCCTCCCCCTTCGCACCCACATGTTCATGTTCTGCCCGAAAACCGGGTGGAAGAATGAACATATTCTAAGTTTTTCGCTATGCTGGCAGTGTAAAAAACCGACCATCGGAAAATCCGTGCAGTGGGGAGTGGTGCTCAGATATTCTATTAACATCAATGTAAAGGGTTGACAGTCGGTTTATAGACGGCTTTCAAATCCAAAAACAGTCTGTAAATCTGTCGGAAAACCTGTGCTGTGGGGACGAGCCCTCAGGCGCAGGCAGTGCTGTGATTGTTACTTATGGCTGCTGCGCATGTATTCCTCCCCTTCTGTCCAGACTTCTTGCAGAGTCTGTAAACCAGGCATCCTCAAACTAATGCCCTCCAGCTGTTGGGAAACTACAATTCCCATCATTCCCACTGTTATAAATTATATAAATGCATGATAGGAGTTGTAGTTTCCCAACAACTGGAGGGCCATAGTTTGAGGATGCCTGCTGTATACACTATTATATACCACTATATGGTCACTATATGGCGGTACTATTGGTCTTTGTGTACTGATCAGTAATATTATAGGGGTATTATTTAGTCACTATGTGGTGGTAATTTGTGCTCATGTTCTGGCGGTATAATCAGGTCCATATGCAGTAATGCTATTGGTCATGTTGGTCTGGGTATAGTGGGATTTGTTTGGTAGCAGTATGATGGTGATATGTATGGTGAGGTATTTGCTTGTTGGATTATCTAGTAACTGCATGACTATTATTAAGAGGTCCCGGTAAATGTTTGTGGTTGGGTAGGCAGGAGGGGGGCCCCATCCAAAAGTTTGCTATGGGGCCCAGGCTTCCCTAGTTACGCCCCTGCAGTTATGGTATATAACCCCTGACATCCAGGAGACATCTTATCTGATGAGTCGTTCTCCTCTTTGACGACTTGTTCTTTTTCCGTTTTCTTCTCCATCCAGTCCAGACCTTCATGATGGCTTTTCATGGCTACCTCTCGTCCCTGCAGATTTTGACACAAATATCTTAGAATCCTCACTTTTAAGCATCTCTCTACCTATTTCAACCTCTGTCTAAACTCCCCATGGGTGGGAGCGCTAGTACAGACCATAGCTTAGAGGTACAGTCTCCTAGTGGGTTGGAGGGGAGGAAAGGACTATCGTCTGGAGATTGTGCTACGACTATGGCCTGTGCCCCTCAGAATCATATTACCAGGTAGGTAGGCAAGGCCAGAAGTGTAACTTGAAGCTCCAGGGCCCTTGTGCAAAAAGTGAAATGGGCCCCCCTGCTGCCATGTGCCACTTACAATGCTGGTATCACCTTCTGTGACAGGAGGGTCTTTGGGCCCCCTCAGACTGCAGGGGCGGTAGCGACTGCTACCTCTGCACCCCCTGTAGCTACGCCCCTGGGCAAGGCCCTAGGTAGGTAGATATATGGACAAAGCCCCAGATAGCTAGGTACACTCCATTAGGAAGGTAGCCCCTGCTGGAGAAGTTGGTAGCCTTAGATAGCTTGGCCGGTCCCAGGCAGGTTGGTGGGTAGGTCCAAAGTAGACAGGTTGGTAGGCCCCAGTTAGGTAGATAGAAATGCACCAAGTAGGTAGGTAGGCAGTGGGTAGGTTCCAGGTAGGTAGGCATGTGATAGTTGAGCCCCAGGTAGGTAGGTAGGGTGTAGGTAGACCACAGCTAGGTAGGTAGGTGATAGGTGGACCCCAGGTAGGTAGGCAGTAGGTAGAGCCCAGTTAGGTAGATAAGCACGTGGGTCCCAGGTAGGTATCGCGCAGATAAGCCCCAGTTAGCTAGGTAGATAGTCCCCAGATAGATAAGAAGGCCCCAGTTAGATAGCTAGGTCCCAGATAGGCGGTACGTGGGCCCCAGATAAGGGTTAAGAGTAGATAATGGTGGGCCCCCTGTAGCTCGGTAGTTGATGGTGGGCCCCAGGTAGTTAGGTGATAGGCGGGCCTCATTTGGGTAGGTGATAGGTGGGTTCAGGTAGGCGGTAGGTGATGGTGGACCCCAGTTAGGTAGATAGCTGATAGTGGGCCCCAGTTAGGTAGGTAGCTGACAGTGGCCTCCTGGTAAGTAGTTGACGGTGGGCCCCAGGTAAGTGGCTGATAGTGGCTCCCAGTCATGTAGGTAACTGATGGTGGCCCCCAGTTAGCTATGTAGCTGACGGTGGCCCCCAGCTAGGTAGGTAGCTTATGGCGGGCCCAAGTTAGGTAGGCAGCTGATGGCGGGCCCAAGTTAGGTAGGCAGCTGATGGCGGGCCCAAGTTAGGTAGGCAGCTGATTGCGGGCCCAAGTTAGGTAGGCAGCTGATGGCGGGCCCCAGTTAGGTAGGCAGCTGATGGCGGGCCCCAGTTAGGAGGTGCTGTTTGGGGGGCCCAGTTAGGTAGGCAGTGATGGGGGCCCAAG
>JAODAL010080376.1:0-12270 GCA_025379985.1 Phyllomedusa bahiana | reverse complement strand
GCGCCCCGACCCCGACAAAAATAAAGGCGCAGATTTCCCGGGGAAAACTAGCAAAAAGCGCGCCCCAACCCGGCGAGCTTCATAATGTCGCCCAAGTGTGATCAAAAGCTCCCTTGGCTCTTTAAAGGGGCCTGGGGAACAACCCTTTAAGTCCCCCCCTTCCCTTTTGCACCTGACCCTTTACCACCCTTCACTCCCGCATGTCCATCTAGTTTTAACCATTTAAAAATCCTAACGTGCCCCCGAAGCCAGATTTGTGACCTATTTTCTTACTCAACTTTTTATAGGGACTGTATTAAATACAAAAAAATAGTACTTTTCATATACAGTAAATAATAAATTGAAATTTTTAAATACTCCCCCCCATTTTTTCAGTTTCCAAACAATGGTATTATAGAAAAATTTTAATACATTTTGTTTTTAAAAAAAAAAAAAATATATATAATGTTAAAAAACATAATAGCAAAAAAATTTCATTTTGCGTGAAAAATTTGACTGAAATGATTTTAATAAGGGGGGAAAAGGCAAATCCAAAAGGGGGGTTTTAAAACTTTTCCCATTAAACTTCCCCAAAATCGTTGAAAAGTAAAAAAAAAACTTTAGCTTTTAAAGGGAAAGTTTTTTAAAATTTGGTTGTCAACCTTGGGGCCCATAAAAAGAAAAAAAAAAAAAATTGCACTACTTTCCAAAATCCTCAGCTCCAATGCCCGTCTCTTCAGTCTTTGTTTTTTATTCCTAAACTTCCAAATGGAACTTACGCTGCAGTCACTGCTTACTGCAGTGGTCATGTGCAGGGCCGGACTGGGAAAAAAAATTAGACCTGGACTAACCCCCACCCGCCCACAACAATATCCCCCTTTCAAAATGCCCCTTGTTCTTGCACTTTTGCCACTTTTTAAAAAAAACTACACTATAAAGGTGCTTTCATACAGAGCATTTTTGGGGCATTTTGATGTTTTTTGGTGCGGGTTTGTGCAGAAAGGGGCAAGTAGTTTAAAACTGTACATTTCTGCACAAAAAAAACCCAAAAAAAAAGCACCAAAAACCCTCTGTGTGAATCTCCCTAATACAAGCAAAAAGAAAGTGGGGCAAGAAACCCCCCACACAGAGCAGGGTGCACCTTTCTTTACATCAGGAAAGCCCACATGACCCTACTAAGCACCAGCATAACCTACAACCCCCCCCCAAAACATCACTATCAGGGCACCATCAATGAAAACAGCACTGACTCAACACAGAAGTAAAATGACCCCTGAAATCAGGGACTCATGGAGACGTCATCTCTGATGGGAGTTGTTCTCTTCTCCTTTCTCCGCCCAGTACAGCATACAATGTCTTCTTCTCCCGGTCACTACTCGTCCCTGTAGAATTTCCCAAACAAATACATCTTAGACTCCTCTCTTTTCCAGCATTTTCCTATCAATTCCCAAATCTGTACAAAATCCCTATCCATAGACCCCCAAAAGTAAAATTTTCCCCCTTTTGTTGCCCTACACAGTAATTGTACCCCAAACAGTGTATGTTAGATCCTAAAAAATTAGAAATAAAAAAAAAATCATATAAGTGGCATGTAAATAGGTAGACCCCCATTATGTAGGTATTCAAGCCCCCCTATTAGGCAGGTAAGTATATAGACCTCCTAAAGCAGGGTAGCTGGGAAGCTGATTCCGGGGGTAATTGGGGGGGCCAGGCAGGGGGCCAGTAATTTTGGCGGGCGGGGCCAGTAAATTAGGCGCGGTAGGGCCTTTAATTTTCTGAGGCAGGCAGGGCCAGTAATTTGGCGGGCAGGGCCAGTAATTAGGTGGGCAGGGCCAGTTCTAAGGTGGGCAGGGCCAGTTCTTAGGCAGGCAGGGCCAGTTCTTAGGTGGGCAGGGCCAGTTTTTAGGCAGGCAGGGCTAGTTCTTAGGCAGGAAGGTCTAGTTCTTAGGCAGGCAGGTAGGGCTAGTTCTTAGGCAGGCAGGGATAGTTCTTAGGCAGGTAGGGCTAGTTCTTACACAGGCAGGACCAGTTCTTAGGAAAGGCAGGACCAGTTCTTAGGCAGGCAGGGCCAGTTCTTAGGCAGGCAGGGCAGTTTTTAAGGCAGGCAGGCTATTCTAAGGCAGGAGGGCTATAGGCAGGGTAGGCTATCTTATAGGCAGGAGGGCTATCTTATAGGCAGGAAGGTTTATCTTATAGGCAGAAGGGCTATCTTATAGGAGGAGGGCTATCTTATAGGTAGGCAGGGCTATCTTATAGGCAGGCAGGACTATCTTATAGGCAGGAAGGGCTATCTTATAGGTAGGCAGGGCAATCTTATAGGCAGGTAGGGATATCTTATAGGTAGGTAGGTAGGTAGGGCTATCTGAGGCAGGCAGGGCTATCTTATAGGTAGGCATAGCTATCTTATAGGTAGGTAGGGCTATCTTAGGCAGGCAGGGATATCTTATAGGTAGGCAGGGCTATCTTATAGGTAAGTAGGGCTATCTGAGGCAGGCAGGGCTATCTTATAGGTAGGCAGGGCTATCTTATAGGTAGTCAGGGCTATCTGAGGCAGGTAGGGCTATCTTATAGGCAGGCAGGGCTATCTTATAGGTAGGTAGGGCTATCTGAGGCAGGCAGGGCTACCTTATAGGCAGGTAGGGCTAGTAATTAGTTAAAAAAAAAAAATAATAATACTCACCTGGTTCCCCTCCTCTTCTGGTCCGGAGCCGCCAGCTGCTCGCAGAGTGCAGGCCGCAGGAGCAGGCACGCGATGACATCATCACATCCCCCCTTGTCCCCAGGCTGGGGTTAACGCTCAGCCCTTTCTGCTTGCACCGCGCGGTGCAGGCGGCGGCCGGGATGGCTGCATGGCTTGGTCTGTGACCCGGCCATGCAGCCGTGTGGCAATGGGGGCCTGTCGGCACCCTGGCACAGGGGTCCGGTCACAGATGCGACCATTGCGGCCCCTGAACATGCGCCACAGACCGGCGCCGGCACTCGGGGCCCGCCGGGGGGAAACTCCGGCCCCCTCGGCGGGCGCTCTGAGCCGGCGCTGCGGCCCGGACCCCAGCGGCCCCCTGGGCCTGGTCATGTGCCTCTACATACATCACCATTCGGAGCAGTTCCCTTCCAAATGTTGATGTCAATAGGTGGCACAGGACCACCGCAGCCAATGTGTGGTGATGTCCTTGTGTGGATGCTCAAGAATGAAAACAGAGAACTGGAGAGACACGACATTGGAGTCGAGGACTGGTGGAAGGTAGGTAAGTAATAAGGTAATAAGAATTTTTTGTATTTTACTGGGGCTGTTTTATTTTGTTACAAGGTGGACAACCCATTTAAGTGTCTGTGCAGTTGTTGAAAGAGTAGATAATACATTGATACATTGACAGTAATATACTGTGCTATTTTTCCTGTCAAGATGGTAGAAACCACTACAGATGCCAAGAGAGATTTAACAGTATCTCACAAACATGAGTACACCCCTCACATTTTTTGTAATATTGTATTAAATCTTTTCATGTGACAACATTGAAGATATGACCCATTGATACAAAGTATCAAAGTAAAGAAGTCAGTGTGCAACTTGTATAACAGTGTACATTTGGTGTGCCCTCAAAATAACTCAACACCCAGCCATCAATGTTTTAACCACTGGCAACAAAAATGGATGCACCCCTAAGTGAAAATGGACAAATTATGCCCAAGATGTCACTATTTTGTCTGGCCACTGAAAAATTTCCACACTACCTTAACTCTTTTGGGCATGGAGTTTACTAGAGTTTCACAGGTAGTCACTGGAATCCTCTTCTCCTCCTCCATGATGACATCACAAAGATCGTGGAGACCTAGACCTCCTCCAACTTCTGTTTGAGGATGCCCCACAGATGCTCAATAGGGTTTAGGTCTGGAGACCAAAGCACTGGTCATCTTGGAGGTGTGTTTGGAGTTGTTATCATGTTGGAATATTGCCCTGCGACCCAGTTCCCAAAGGGAGGTGATCATGCTCAACTTCAGTATATCACAGTTGGAATTCATGGCTCCCTTAATGAACTGTAATTCATCACAGCCAGCAGCACTCATTCAGTCACAAACCATGACATTTCCAACACCATACTAGACTGTAGGTAAAACACACTTGTCTTTGTACTCCTCACCTGATTGTATGGTCGTTTGTCACTGAGCAGTGACAAGCTGTCCCTTTAGATGTCTGCAGCAATGCTGGCAGCACCCATATATCTATTTTGAGTACATGCACTCAACTTCTTTGTTCGACCATGACAAAGCTTGTTCTGAGTGGAACCTGTCTTAATAAACCTCAATATGGTCTTGGCCACCATGCTGCAGCTCAGTTGCAGGATGTTGGCAATCCTCCTATAGCCTGGGCCACCTTGATGTAGAGCATCAATTTGATTTATTTCAGAGTCTCAGAGAGTTCATTGCCACGAGGGGCCATGTTGAACTTAAAGTGATGGGTATAAGAGAGTGTGAGAGCGATAACACTAAATTTAAAACACCTGCTCCCCATTCACACCTGAGACCTTGTAACTCCAATAAGTCACGTGATACCATAGAGGAAAAATGGCAAATTGGGCACAATTTGTCTGTTTTCACTTTAGGATATATTTACTTTGTTGCAAGCGGTTTAGACATTGATGGCTGTGTGTTCAGTTATTTTGAGGGCACACCAAATGTAAACTGTTATACAAGCAATACACTGACTTCTTTACATTGTAAGTGTCAAATCTTCAGTGTTGTCCCATGAAAATATATAACACAATATTTACAAAAATGTGAGGGGTGTACTCACTTTTGTGAGATTCTGTAAGTCAGTAGAAGCTGCTTGTTGTCATTAATGTTCATCATGTAACAAATTTGGTACTACCATGGCTTCTATTTGTACAGGTTATGTGCATTACATATTAATAGTTTATTGTCTGTACTACCTGCAAAGAGCAAATGTAAAGAATCAGTATATACTGTATGTATAGTATTAGTACAGCTCATTATTATTTACAGAATCTCAGAGAACCCCTTTACATGACTGTAAATCTTAATTGGTATGATAATCTCCACACAATTCAAGAAAGATAAAAAATAAAATAGTTAAATGGTAAAATAAATAAATAACAAGATAAATTGTAACCATTTGTAACCTGGACAAGATTCTGTTTTCTGTTCTCATATGCCTAATGCTCAGATATTGTTCATGTCATGTGAAGAGAGTTTAATTTAACTGTAAAAATCTTGCTCTTATTTGTATTTGTTTTTTAGTTTCTTGTCGCGAGGCATCTTTTGCTGTACTTGAGTGGGATTCCCTAGGCACTTCCACTGAATGAATATGCTTGTAAATTTATTTAAAAAGATTGGTAAATGAAATAACATTTGACTGCTGTTTTTTCCTAAAATTAACCCAAATTACCTAAACCCTTTTACGTGGAATCCCTTAAGAAAAGCATTGGACCCAAAAAATGTATGCAATAGGGAAAATTTATTTTACTGTAGTCACTGCTAGATTTTTACTATTACTAAGTGAACCATAAATGCATTCTTAATTGAAAAAAAAAATTTTTTAAAAGATCACATTCCCGTGCCACAAATAAGTAATAAAGATTTGAAGATTTTGTGCTTACCCATAGTGTTGGGGGACATTCTTTTTTGCCCAATCAGAACTCCCCTTTCATTTTTTCAGAGCACGTAGAAAAAAAAAGGAGAGACTGTTTGGGTTGCTATGGACAAAAAAAAAAGTCTTAGCCAGAATTTTCAACATGAGGCCTTGGTTTTAAAATGATAGACGAGTCAGCCAAAAAGAGGAAATAACAAGGGGCGTTAAAAGTCAACAGGATGCATGTAATAATGGTTGACATGTGCTTTTTGATGTGCTTTCACTTCCTGCTGAGAGAGGGAAGTGGAGGTAGCTACTAGGAGAAGTCCCAATTTTTGGGATGTACCCGGAACCCAGGGCAGCGCCGTTAACTACACTGTTTGTAGTTTTTTTTTGGGGGCCAAAAGGTATCAGACTCCCCTTTCCTTGCAGTCGGAAGTGTGGGAAAAATGGAGTCCCCTTTAGTCAATAGCTGCAAGGGCTTGCCCTGCCCTTGTAGCTAGGCTATTCAGTTTAGCTACGGGCGGCAGCAGCCTAGGGAGTATGGACCTCCGTCACTACCTCCCTCCCTGTTCCCTCCCTGACACCCATATACCCACCAGGGACTCTCATTTCAAAAGCTCGGGGTGGTGCAGCCAGCAGTTTTCACTCGCTAACCCTATACATTATCCCCTGCCCCTTTCACCAAGGACACTGGGAAAAGTAGGGTAACCACGAAATGGCCCTCTAATGTAAAAGGTCCCTTTGGGAAGCTGTGGGTGGTATTTTTTGAATGGGGAAGGGAAAGTATCACTGGGGCCCTTCATTTTGATATTTTAGATACTATCATTTTACTTTGACTAGTTAAAAAAATGTAGGGAACCCCACGTCAATTGTTTTAAAATAATTTGCTCTTTTTCGATTTTAGTAAAGGATAAAAACAAAGTGTCGTGTGCTCCTCTATTTTTAACCAGCAAAGGTAAAACCGCAGCTGGGGTGATTTATTCAGAGGGAAAGGGCAAAAAATATTTGGCCCTTTTTTCCATTAAAAACAACCACCCACACCGCCCAAAGCGGACCATCACTTTGGGCATGGTCCTCCTTTGATGGTTCCCCACCTTTTCCCAAAGCCACCTGGTGTTTTTGGGTACGGGGGTAATAGGACGGGGGGTTTATTTCAGCCTTGTGTTGAAAAAAAAAAACTGCTTTTTGATCCCAAAACCCAAGAACTTTAAGGGAGGGGTACCTCTATTTTTAACACGGGAAAATAAAATTTTTTAAAAAAATAGCACAAAAACCCAAAATTTGAAAAAAAAAACAAACAATTTAATTTTTAAAAAAACACTCCCAGACACAAACCCCCGTTGACCCTTTTAGTATTAAAAAAAATCCAAACCTCTGCATCCCCCGAATCTCAAGGGTTTTGACAGATCATCTAAGTCTGGGGGAGTGAAGTACATGCCAAGCCGCACCCCTATCTCTGGGGTTTGGGCCTCGTCTTCCCCCCGAAGATTTTTGCCTGTAATTTTTAAACTGTACCCCCTCTACCCCCCTCTGGCCTAGGCCAAACACAAAATACAAACCCCCACCTTACAAATCTATAAAGCCCCCACCCCCTGGGGTTTCACCTCATGGCCCCTCCCCAATTAAAAAAACACCCCATGGGGAGTTTGTACAGAGGTGGGAAAGTTTAAAGGGGTGCTGGAAAAGGTTTAGGGAAATTTCGGGGGGCCACTAGAACGTAGTTAAAAGCAAAATAATTTTTTGCTTTTTTTTACGGGAAATTTCTAGGGCATTAAAAAGCTGGAAAAAGGTAAGGGACTTTCAAAGTGGTTTAAAATGATCCAAAATGTTCCCTAGCCCCTAGAATGCTCCGATTTATGACCCCTGTTGAGCGGGGTTTAAAAAATCAGGCGCAAATTTTATGCCAAATTTTTAAAGGGCATGAAATTTGGCATTAACATAATGTAAAATGTTTTAAACTTCCCTTTTTATTACCTCCCGAAATTTGTTTTTCCTTTTTTTTTACACTGTTTCTTTCAAAAAACTATACAAAAAGCACGAATAAAAAACAAAGAATGGCAGCTTTTTAAATTACAAAAACAAGGGGTAGCATGATTATTCCGCCCCTTTTTCCGTTAATTTTAAAATGATTTGGCTGCTTGAATGCCTCGGTTTAAAATGAGTCTTTAAAAACCCTCTTGCTTGTGAAAAAACAGTAACTGAACAGGGAGTGAAGGGGTGCGGTCCGAAAAAAAGGGAAATTTGTGTTATAAAAGGGAAAAGGCAAATAAAAGGTACTGAAACAGAAACAAAAAAATCAGACAGTTATACCATCCTAAAATTTGCTTTGTAATTTAAAAAACGTAGATTTTTTCTGATACACAAGCATATTATTATTTTTTTTTCATTTTTAACACCATTTATTCCCAAGGGATGTACATTTTAAGGGGGAGTGGGGGGGCCCTACATAAAATATCAAAAAAGTACAGGGCAAGAATAAAAGACAAAAAACAGGGAAGAGGGGAGGGAAAACCCCGCCCTGAAGCTTACATTTTACAAAGAAGGAGGAAAGAGAAAGGGGGTGAGGAGCAGACTGTTTGTGGGGTGGATAAGCTACAGCGAAAAGAGGATCAAAGGATAAAATTTCCAAAAACACAAAAGGTTTAATTACTTTCAAAGCAGGTCAAAAATCCCCTATTAGCAGAGGGCAAAAGGCCCCCGTCGGATGGGTGCTGGGGCCCCCCAGTGAATTGATTCTGGTTGCAGTTGTTCAGCGATTATTGGGGCCCCCAGTGGCATTGTTCGGGGCCCCACCAGTGGGTTGATCCTGGGCCCCCTTGGCGGGTTGATTTTTGGGACCCGGGGCATAATACCGTTGTGTAGAGTAACAGCTCCCCGGGGGGCCGTCGTTGGGGGCCCCCTGGGCAGCCGCTCCCCGTCTGTTACCCCCAATCCCCCCACGGGGCTGCCGGCAGTGAACTTAACGTTACTGCGGGGGACAAGAGCTGTTTGGGCCCCCGCCCCCCGCCTTTTAAGCGGGGCCCCTCCGGCCTGAGCTTTCAGAGACAGCGTCCCCCGGGGGAGCAAGGGGGAGTGCACCCGGCGCTGACTCTGTACTTTCCCGACAGCAGGCGCCGGCTCTTGAACACGTGGGCGGCATTAGTCACTGATCGCGCCCCCCGAGACGCGGGCCAGCGCAGGCACGAGGGGGCGTGGACCCAGGTGTAAGTGATTTTTATTTTTCCCGCCCCGCCCGACTGTGTCAAGTTGGTAATTTAGGAAAAAACATAAAAGTCGTTTATTTACATTTTTTATTAGTCATCAGATGTTTGTTTAAACACTTTTAGCTAACATCCCTTTCGAAGTACAGTATCTACCAAGCTTTTCCCTTTGGGCAGATCGTGTCTGCTAAACAAAAATTCAAAACCCTTCCCCCCCAGATGATAAAGAACTTTTGGAAAGTGTTTATAGTAATGCTTCATACGTACTGCAAATTTAAATTGTCTCTTAAAACCCCCAAAATTAACCAATCATGTAGTGTTAAAATAGTATTGATTAAAAAGTTCTATTGGGGAAAGTAAATTTATGTATTAAACTTCGGATTTTTATGTCCCAGAAAAAATGAAGGGCATTTTCGATCCGGCGTCGGCAGCAATAATAACATATAACTCGGGGAACATTTTAATTTGGGTAAAGGGTGGAAAAAAGAAATTTCCATACGATTTAAACATCTTGAAAAAAACCCCCCGCATACCAAAATTTATACCCCCCCTGCCTGTATACCCAAACTGCCGTATACCCCCAGGCCCCCTTATCCCCCGCCGCCCGTATACCCCCCGCCCTTTTTTCCTGTTATAGCCCCCCGCCTACCTATATACCTAAGCGCCCCGTATACCCCCGTGTCTGTATACCCCCAGCCTGCCTTTTTATCCCACCAGCCTACCTATATACCTAAGCCTTCCTGTATAGCCCAGCCTGCCTGTATATCCCAGCCTGTCTGTATACCCCAGCCTGCCTGTATCCCCCAGCCTGCCTGTATACCCCAGCATGCCTGTATTACCCCCCAGCCTGGCCTGTATACCCACCAGCCTTGTCTATTTACCCCCAGGCCTGTCTGTATACCCAGCCTACTTCTATCCTCAGTACTGCCTGTATACCCCCAGCCTGTCTATATACCCCAGCCTGACTGTATACTCCAGCCTACCTATATTAACCTTCAGCTACCTATATTACCCAGCCTGCCTGTATACCCTCAGCTGTTATATACCCTGCCTCGCTTGTATAGACCAGCCTCGTCTATATACCCAGGCTCAGATGTTGGTGGGTCCATACTGCCACCGCAAGCAGCAGAAGAACCCCAGTGGCAACGCATTGCCATTGCAGCTAGTAAGGCCCCACAACCTCTGCGAAGGGAGGTTTCTCTTTGCCTCATCTTCGGTCCAGATGCCCTGCCCCCCCAGTTAGAAGATCCGCTGGATACGGACACCCCAAACTGGTTGTGGGCATTTTGCGAGTTTGAGGGGGGAAAGTGTCCCTGCCCGGCATTTATGTGGCAAAAAAGGGGGGTGTTCATGCGGGGGGGCCTTTTCCCCCGGGGAAAACAGCTTGTCATGGGAAATGTGGCGTTGACTTTGTCAAATGTCAGGGTATATCACCAGGATTTCCCACCCAATGTTTTGGCGCAGATTAATCGCTTTAAGCCTCCCAAAATTTTGAGAAATTATTTGGGGGTTCAAACTACTGCCTCAGCCCTTTTCTGATCCCGCCCCCGCCTGATCCCACCATCTGCGCCATTTTTTATCTGCCAAAAACCATCTTTCCAGGGATGGTTTCCCCACCCACCCCCACACCCTGTCATTGTGCCACTTCTACTCATGCTGCTGCTCCCGTGCCCCCCACCTGTTTCATTGTGCCATTGTGGGGCCCATCGTTTTTTTACCCCAGAATTTGTCATTTTGCCACTGTTTACCTCAGCTGTTGGTCTGTGGTGCTGCCGCACCTCCACATCTGTCACTGATTTGCCCCCTGGCCTCAGCTTGTTTTTTTTTTAGTGGGTGCCATGCTTTATAGGGTAAATTCCCGCTTCAGTTTTTTGGGTCAGTTTTCCCTCTTAAGTGCCGGGGGGTTTTTAGGTGAAAAGGGTTTTGGGCGGCGGGGCAGTAGTGTTATACTAAAAACAAAAACTGTATGAAGACCAAACCAAGCTCCCTCTGCATATTTAAGCATGGCACAAGTTTACAGCACCCCGCAGGCTCTGTGCAGCCTGAAAATAGTTGTTTTAATGCAATTCTCCCCAAGTATTCGGACCAAAATAATTTTGTCGGGGGGAAAAAAAAAAAAAATTGGCGAAATCTTTTGAACCGAATTTTTGAGAAATTCACCCATCCTAACCGCTTTAATCAAAGTAGCAAAGTGGAAAAAAAACCCAAGGACCTTCATAAATTATCTATGACTCAGTGCTTAGAGAAGTGTGCAAAAAGGGCAAATACTACGTAAACTCAAACAGAGAATCACAATAAAGTAAGTAAAATAAAAGTTTTTCAAACTCTACAATTTCGTATATTTCGTATAACCGGACTGGCTCGGTCGGGCCCCCTCCCAAGCAACCCAAAGGGAAAACCAACTTTTAAAAAAGAGCGCACAAGTCCCACAGATACAGACCCATACCAAGGAAGAACCCCGGGGAAGTTGGGTATTCTGGGGGGCAATGAAAACCCCATCCACATGTTTTTTAACGCCCCAAAGTTGGTTTGATCCGCTCGAATCTCCCCACCCTCTGCAAAGGGGAATATTTCTTTAAACCATTCTGCTATGGAAGGCGGCTGAGTAGACCTCCACTTTTTGGGGATTAGAGCCTTAGCCGCAATCAGCAGGAAAGTAAGCAAGTACCCTTTGAGGGTTCGGAGGGAGGATGGGAGGGGAGTTTAGGATATCCTGCAGTGAAGCCATAAAAATCCAAAATGCAGTATTTTGGTCCCCAAAGGGGCGGAGTTCCCGCTCCCCCCTTATTGATTTTTATTATTTAACTTGCTTCTGGTTTTTGGTCTTTCCACAGAGGAATTATCTGATTCAGAAGTAAAAGTCTCTGTGAGATCCACTTCAGAAAAACTTACTTAGTTTTTAGTTTTTTAGTCTTTTGGAATTCTTAATATGGACGTGGGAATGCACGACCTCCCCTTCTCTTTTAACATGGAGTTTGCATTTTTAAGCTTTCAAAATTTTTTGCCCGAAATGTAGGTTTTTACCTGTTTTTTACCCTCTGCACCATCTTTTATAAAAAATTATTTCCTTGCCACTAGTCCGTGGATTTACTGGGGAAAAGGTTGCCCGGGGGGTTTTGGCTGTGGGAGTGATGCTGGATGTACAGGTGCTTCTAATTTTGCAATCAGGTGAGCTAATCTTGCTTTCGTTTCGGTGTTATTTATAAATGTATGACCCTTTTTTGTGGTTTTTAAAATTAGAATTTGATTATGTTTTTTTTTATATAAAATGTTAATTCAGGGAGGGAGGGGGGAAAAATATCTTTAGATTTTTATTTTCCACCCAGTGTAATGCAGCATTTAGCATAGGAGTTCAGAAGCCCACGCCCTTCTTGATAAAGGTTTGTTGATTAGTTATTACCCATAGTTGCCAAATTTTTAAAAAGAAAAAAAACAGGATTTGTGGGGGGAGCGCTAAGCGCGCCCCGGCAAAAATTTTTCATGGACAGCCCCTCTTTAAAG
>JAODAL010080375.1:0-12271 GCA_025379985.1 Phyllomedusa bahiana | reverse complement strand
CACTTAGCTACGGCCTGTGTGATCTCCCTGATAGGCTGCCAGCACTGGTCGCTATAGCTACAGGCCCTGTATGATCTCCCCTGTAGGCTGCCAGCACTGGTCACTATAGTTTACAGACCTGTGTGATCTTCCTGATAGGCTCCCCAGCACTAGTTGCTTTAGCTACAGACCTGTGTGATCTCTCCTGATAGGCTCCCAGCACGGGGTCACTATGTTTACAGACCTGTGTGATCTCTCTGATAGGCTGCCAGCACTGGGTTGTATAGCTACAGACCTAGCTTCTACTGCAGCTAGTAGAAGCCAGTAAACACGCCCCTGAATTCAAAGTGAAACCAAGAAAACAGGACTGAGGCGAGATGAATCAATGTAGTGAGACGACCCTTTAATACAAATTCCAGCACTTCCATTAAAAATTCAAGTTCACGGTTAGGAATGGTGTGATCCTGGGCGCGGTTCTCCCTGACGGATTCTTTTCATTCCCTTTGCGGTATACTGGTAAAAAGATTTTTAATATCCAAAGTACACAAAATATCATGTTCACCTATCTCGATCGTTTCCAATTTCCTCAGAAATTCACCTGTATCTTTAAGACACCCTGACAGGTTCCCAACAAGCTCCTGAAGGAAACCATCGAGGTAAATGGCGACGGGCTCAAAAAACGGAGACCCAATGGGGCGCGGGGCGGTTTGGTTGGACTCAGGTGTCAGATACAATAGCGGTATTCCGGGTTGTTCATTGAACCATCTGATCCCCATTTGCACAGCTTCCTCCTCACACTCCTCTGTGGGGTCGCGGATTCAGTTCTGGACTTTCATCAAGTTGTGTCCTTGCTTCCTGTAGATCCCGATCCCTTATAACAGCCCCCCCCCCCCTGTCTAGTTACTGATTAATAATTTTTTATGGCCTTACATTCATCCTACAGCAGATTTTTTTGTCTTTTTTAACAATATATTTACTATTTGGCCATAGGCAAACTGAAACTCTCTCAGTTCTCTATCTATAAAGCACTAAAACGTAACTTTTATTATGTATAAAACCTAACCTCTATACACACTATTTAAAAACTTTATTTCTAACCTCTCAATTTGTCCCTTTCTACTTCTGAAGGAATAACTCCTTTAACTATTATCAAATCTGGTGGAACTCCACTTATTATATCAGCAGGGAAACCCTATATATACAGTGATTTACTAACTCCAATAAGGGATCCAAAACATCCTACTTGGGCAGTCATCCCTCATCTGATGGGCATGAAGCATGTAAGGTTTCCTTGTGAGACCCTCTGCAGCGGGTAAGACCGGACCTCTATCCCCTGATGAAGCCAGGTTAGCTGGTGAAACATGTTGGGGAGGTCAGTCATGACATTTTAATTTGTGATTTCTCACCTGTGTGGTCTCACAAGGAAACCTTACATGCTTCATACTCATCAGATTAGGGATGACTGCCCAAGTAAGATGTTTTGGATCCCTTATTGGAGTTAGCAAATCACTGTATATATAAAGTTTTCCTGTTAATAGGTGGTTGTTCCAAAAGACTTGATAATAGAAAAGGAGCTATTCCTTCACAATTAGAAAGGGACAAATTGAGAGGTTAGAAATCAGGCTTTTAAATAGTGTGCATAGAGGTTAAAGATGTTTTTACAGGAAGTGAGTTACTTAACTCCTTATCAGCACAGAGTATAATATAAACAAATCATGCTGAGTCATGAAAGCTGCAGTGGTGAGAAAGGAGTGAGGAATAAGGGAGCGTCTCAAAACTGAACTCAAATAATAACTTTACAACAGTTGATTCTCTATACAGCAGACACAGGCTCATACACTGCCCTTTCTCCACAGTCCCTTGAAAGCTCATTCATTTTCCCTGTCATCAGATAAGAAGTGTTTCACAAAAAGCGCAGCTGTCAGCTCCTTTTGGTCGTGTCTAATACAAACTTTCAGGTAACTAAGGGGGACTGAGCAATGCTGTAGCTCGCACAGGCTTCACTTTTTGTAATCACATGTATTTAGAAAAGTGATTAAATACCCATTTTGGAGGATCCCACGTCAACATTACATCGTGGCAAAACCCCTTTAAGTGTTATACATAATAAAAGTTAAATTTTAGTGCTTTAAAGATTGAGAACTGATAGAGTTTAAGTTTGCCTATGGCAAAATAGTAAATATAGTCATTAAAAGTCACTCTCTGTTCTCTTAGTAGATTCCCATTTTGACAAAATCTCAGTCTTTACCAGATTCTCAAACGTATCGAGGGAAGGATCATGAACCTTGGGACCCAAATCACTTGTTTTCTGTAACTTACTCCAGGTTTTCTTATAATCACCTCTAATGTTTTGTCCAAAATACATCTCAAGGTGGAACAACAAAAAGTATGAAAATCTACTGTAAAGTGAGACTTCGTTGCTTCATATTCAGGCAGACGGGGAAGTTTCAGAGGAGAGAAGGAATTTAAAGAGATTTATCTAACTCTATTCCCGATTCTTGTTCTTCAGATCCGATACAAACCCCTCAACGGCCAAACCTTCCAAATGATGATGAAATTGGGCAGATCCTCTGAGACATACGACGCATGGATGCGGGATGTTCATAGACTTGGTCTCAAAGGCTCCAATGAACACTCTCGCGTATGCGGGTGCCACCCTGGTGCCCATGGCCGTACCGCAGGTCTGCATACATCACCCTCATATACAATAATAATAATCTTTATTTATATAGCGCCAACATATTCCGCAGCACTTTACAAATTCAAGGGTAAACGTACAGACATTACACATTAAAAAGTTACTTACCAGATGAGACACAAGGTATGAGGGCCCTGCTCGTGAGAGCTTACAATCTATTAGGGTGTATGGGTGAAACCTACGGTAAGAAGTGCCAAGTTTACAATGGTCCGGCCATGTTTCATAAATAGGGGGTGGTTTACATGAAAAATGGATGAACCTGCCACCCTGACTGTACATCTATATACAGATAAGTGCCTGTGAGGGCCCAAGTGCAGGGAGTGACAGATGTGTGTGATAGCAGTTAGGGATCTTGGTTGGCTAGACTGAGATGTATTTTCAGGGCCCTCTTAAAACTGTGAGGGTTGTGAATGTACCTGATCGCCCGCGGTAGCATATTCCAGAGAATTGGTGCCGCACGTGTGAAATCTTGTAAGCGGGCATGGGAGGTTCGGATGATTGATGAGTATAACCTGATTTCAGCAGCAGAGCGGAGAGCACGGGTAGGGCGGTAGAGAGATGAGGGAGGTGATGTAGGGGGTGAAGCACTGTGGAGAGACAGGGTAGGGGGGTAGACAGATGAGGGAGGAGATGTAGGGAGGAGCAGCGCTGTGGAGAGTTTTATGGGTGAAAGTAATTAGTTTATGTTGTATTCTGTACTGGATGGGCAACCAGTGCAGTGACTGACACAGGGTAGAGGCATCAGTATAGCGGCTGGAGAGAAAGACAAGCCTGGCTGCTGCATTCAGGACAGATTGGAGAGGGGAGAGTTTGCACAGAGGGAGACCGATAAGCAGGGAGTTGCAGTAGTCAAGACGAGAATGAATAAGAGCAGTAATGAGGGTTTGAGTCGTTTCCACAGTGAGAAATGGAGGATTCTGGAGATATTCTTGAGGTGAGGTGACAGGAGCGAGCAAGGGTTTGGATATATGGGAGAAGGTCAGATCAGAATCTAGTATAACCCCCAGAAAAATCGGGCCTTTGCTGCCTAGGAGAAATGGTGGTACCACATACAGAAACAGAAATAGCAGGGGGGGGGTTGGTTAGTAGATGGCGGAAAGAAAAGGAAGTTCAGTCTTAGTGAGGTTTAGTTTCAGATGGAGAGAGGAATGATGTCAGAGACAGCGGCCAGAAGTCATGGTGTTTTGTAGCAAGGCTGGAGTGTGTCACGGGAGGAGGTGTATAATTGGTGTGTCATCAGCGTAGAGGTGGTACTGGAAGCCAATTCTACTGATGGTTTGTCCAATGGGGGCTGTGTAGAGTGAAAAGAGGAGAGGACCAAGAACCGATCCCTGAGGAACCCCAACAGCAAGAGGAAGAGGAGAGGAGGTGGAACCAGAAAACGAGACACTGAAGGAGCGGTCAGAGAGGTAGGAAGAGAACCAAGAGAGAGCGGTGTCCTGGATACCGATGGTGCTGAGCATGCTGAGGAGAAGTTGGTGATCCACAGTGTCAAATGCTGCAGAGAGATCCAGAAGAACCAACAATGAGTAGTTACCCTGAGATTTAGCTGTTAGGAGATCATTGGAGACTTTTGCTAGAGCAGTTTCCGTGGAGTGTAGGGTTCGGAAACCGGATTGCAGAGGGTCAAGAAGAGAGTTAGCAGAGAGATAGCGGATTAGGCGAGAGTAGACCAAGCGTTCCAGGAGTTTGGAGATGAAGGGCAGTTTAGATACTGGTCGGTAATTATCAGCGCAGTACGGGTCTGTTACAATATTTTTGATCAGGGCTGTTTATTCGGTGGATATTTTGCAGGAGTCGGAATCATAATAAAATGGAGCGACTCCGACTCCCAAAATATATAATAAGTTGGTCCAGTTACTTCGATGCAAAGAGCAAGAGGCATTGGGTGCGGCCGGTGCTACTGCTCCCATATCTTCAGTCTCATCACATAAGGAGTGTAATTGATGACATGGAGCAGGCAAAGCGCTGCCCCAGGGGAGAAGATCCCGCCCCCAGGGCAAACAGATTTCAGCAACATTTTTCACCTGCCTCAAATTAGTAGAAGATCAACCATTCATAAGACATGACTGTGGCTGAGGCGATTCCTTTATACCCTGACATTGTTAGAGATGTTGCCCCTGTGGTCATCGCTTTGCCCCCAAGTTAGTGTAGAGAGGCTGTTCTCTAGCCTGGAAATAATGAGATCAGTGTGAGGTCATGTATGCAGGATCTGATGGAGGCGATTTCTTATTTCTCAGAACAAATTTAGAGACTCCACAAAAGTTCCTGCAGTGTTTTTGCATATTTACCATTTTTTTGTGTTCTAAAGTCGTATCAAAAAATATATTTTACACTGACAAGCAAACGGTAACAATGTTTTGAACGTTGTGACTTTCAAAGGTTCCACCCTCTCTTTCCCTCCCCTACAGCTTTGTACATGAGGCTACGGTAATTTTATATTTCAGTTATCTTACCGAAACTTATACATAAATGTGACTTGCAAGTATTTAGCATCAGCTTAGTTCTGCAGATTCTTTTCATGTAACTGCCTTGTTACTGTTTTGCTCCTAAAAATCAAAATGTTAATTTTTATTATTTTGTTAGTATTTGGGAAATCCCCCTTTGGTTTTCAGCTCTGCCTGAATCCTTCTGGGCTCTGGATCACATTCAAGCAGGTCTTGCCCCAAAATCTGACCCCAGGTCTCTTCTACCCGTTCCAAATGTTGGTGCAGACTGGATTGGATAAAAAATTACAGTTTTTTCTTAAAAAAACCCCCACCCACAAGTGTTAAACCCCCCCCAACATTGTTACCCTTTTTGTTGTCAGTGTCTTTTTCAACCTAAATAGCTTAAATTTTGTATCATAAGGTGAAAAACACCCGGAAATGTTACCATTTTATTTCCAGGAAAGTTATCACTTAAAACAATCCCCAGTATGAGGGGGTCGGAGGTTTTGGGAAAAATTGAGGTTCGGGCGGGGCTTGGGCTTCCCCGCTCCCAAGCCCTGGTTATGAAGGGGGGTCCTCTGCTGCAGCAGCAGCCGGCGGCGGGGTCCTCTGCTGCAGAGAACCCGGGGCGGGGCCCTCTGCCGCACAGCAGCCCGGCCGCGGGGGGGCCCTTTCTGCTGCGCAGCAGCCGGGGGCGGGGGCCCCTCTCTCTCATTGGAACTGCATTTTCGTGGACCTGAACAAAGGACCCAGGGGGGTTTTGCAGGAGTGAAAACCCCAATTTTGGCAAGCTTTAAATCGGGAACCCCTGCGCCCCTGCTTTAAGATCGCCGCCTCTGCTCCAGTCTTTTGTCTCTTATCACAATGTATACAAACAGACACCAACGGACTGGGGGTGGGAGGTGGTCATAATAATGTGACTGGGACACCAGAGCTTTTTAGGGGGGGGCAGCAAGGGGGATCCAAAAACAAAAAAACCCCTGCTGAAAAGGAGAGCGCGGCGCCCCATGTCTAAACCTCTGAAGAGGAGGAGAGCACCCGGCCCCCACAAGGGCTAAACCTAAACGAAGGGAGGGGAGAGCGGGCGGCGGCCACAACGTCTAAACCTAAATGAAAAAAGGGGAAAAGCAGCGGGGGGCCAAAACGTCTAAACCTGACGAAGGGGGGGAGAGCAGGGGGGCCCCAAAAACGATAAAGGGGATGAAGAGGAGGAGAGCAGCGGGGGCCACAACTTTTAAAACCTGTTAAAAGAGGGAAGGAAGGCAGCGGGGGCCCACAACGTCAAAAACCTGACAAGGGGAAAGGAAAGGGGCAGCGGCGGCCACAACAAATAAAGCTGATGAAGGGGGAGGAGGCACGGCCCGGCCACAACTTCTAAACCAAAAACAAGGGGAGGAGGGGAAAGGGGCCCGGCCAAAAACGTATAAAGCTGATAAGAGGAGGAGAGCGGGCGGCGGCCAAACGTATAAACCTGGATGGGAGTGAGAGAGCGAAGCAGGCCAAAAACCCTTTTCAAAAAACCTTTGACGAAGGGGAGGAGAGCAGCGGGGGCCCCAACGTAAAAAGGGTGTTGAAGAGGAGGAGAGCAGCGGGGGCCAAAACCGTCAAAACCCTACAAGGGGGAGGAAAAACCCAGCGGCGGGCCCAACGTCAAACCCTGACAAAAGGGGGGAAGCACGGCGGCCACAACGATAAAGTTGATGAACGGGGAGGAGAGAGCGGCGGCCCAAACCAAACGTATAAACTGATAAAGGGGGAGGGGAAAGGGGCCCGGGCCGGCCACAACGATAAAGCTGACAAAAGGGAGGAGAGAAAGGGCGGGCCCAACAACGTTAAACCCTGACAAAGGGGGAGGAAACCCCCACCCCCCCCCCCCGGTTTCGGCCAAAAGTCTAAACCCTGACGAAGGGGAGGGAGAAACCCGGCCCGGCCAAAAAGTCAAAACCTGACGAAGGGGAGGAGAGCAGGGCGGGGCCCCCCCACAAGGGAAAAAAACCCTTTGGATGAAGAGGAGGAGAGAAGCGGCGGCCACAACGTAAAAAAGTGTTGAAAGGAGGGGAAAAAAAAGGGGGCGGCCACAACGTTAAAGCTGATGGAGGAGAGCGGGCCGGCGGCCAAAACGTTAAAGTGAGGGAGGGGGGAGGAGAGCAGCGGGGGCCCCACAAAAAAATAAACCTAAAAGAAAAAGGAGGAGAGCAGCGGGGGGCCCCAACGTAAAAACCTGTGAAGAGGGGGAGGGGAGCACCCGGCCCCAAAAACGAAAAAAAAACCCTGATGGAGAGGAGGGGCAGCGGCGGCCACAATGTCTAAACCTGTTTACCATGGGGGAAAAGCAGCGGCGGCCACAGCGTATACCCCCTGCTGAAAAAGGGGGAAAGAGCAGGGGCCCGGCCCCACAACGTTTACACCTGTTTGAAGAGGAGGAGAGAAAGGGGCCCGCCCACAATGTAAAACCCCCGGAGGGAGGGGATGAGCAGCGGGCGGGGGAAAAACCGGGTATACACCTGATGGGAAAAGGGAGAAAGCGGGGGCCCCAACAATTAACACCTGAGGGGAGAGGGGGAGAGCAGGGGGTTTTCCCCAAAAGCGTCAAAAACCGGGACGAAGGGGGGAGGGAGCAGCGGCGGGCCACAAGGAAAAACCCTTGATGAAGAGGAGAGGAGCAGCGGCGGCCCCCAAGTAAAAAAGGGTGAAAAAAGGGGGAGGGGGGAGAAAGGCGGCGGCCAAAACGTAAAACCCCACCGGGATGGAGAGGAGGAAAAGCAAGCGGCGCCCAAACAACGTCAAAACCCTTTGAAAAAAGAGGAGGAGAGCAGCGGCGGCCACAACGTATAAACCTGATGGAGAGGAGAGCAGCGGCGGCCACAACGTATAAACCTGATGAAGAGGAGGAGAGCAGCGGCGGCCACAACGTATAAACCTGATGAAGAGGAGGAGAGCAGCGGCGGCCACAACGTCTAAACCTGACGAAGAGGAGAGCAGCGGCGGCCACAACGTCTAAACCTGACGAAGGGGAGGAGAGCAGCGGCGGCCACAACGTATAAACCTGATGGAGAGGAGCCGCCCCCCTCTGCACTGAGGGCAGCCCGTGTGACAGACTTCATGCGCCCGCTCTACAGGGGGTCATACACCGGGCCGCTCCATGCCGTGTGTGGCCGGGGCCGCGCCTGATCTCGGGCTGAGGAGCCGCCGCAGGTCGCCGTCAATGCTTGTAGATCACTGGTCACGTGTCCCTCCAACCGCACTTCCCGCCCTTTCCTCTCATTGGCTCACCCGTAAGAGGCGGGGTCTAGTACGGAAGTGAGCGCTACGTCAGTGACAGGAGGCGGGGCGCCGTGGTGTGACGTCACTGAACATGGTGGTGGGCGCCTTTCCCATCGCGAAGCTCCTGTACCTGGGCATCCGGCAGATCAGTAAGCCGCTCGCCAACCGGATCAAGGCGGGAGCGCGGCGCAGCGAGTTCTTCCGGACATACATCTGCCTGCCGCCCGCTCAAGGTGACTATAGCTGGGGAAAGGCAGTGCCGGCTTAATGGGTGGGGCAGGTAGAGTAGTGACCAATAGGAGCGCGCCAGTGGCCTACGCCAGCCAATGAGAGAGCACCTGTTTAAAGCGGCGACACTATAGAGTGAGAGGTCACCCTGGTCACATGGTGTTATTGGGGATCCAATATTTCTGAGCCAGACATACGCTCTGTAACCGTGACAACCCTGACATGAAATCGCGGAGACGGCCGTAACCGTGGCGACCCTAACGTGACACGGCGGAGACGGCCATAACCGTGACGACCCTGACGTGACACGGCGGGAGACGGCCGTGACCGTGCGACCCTGACGTGCCCCACGCGGGGACGGCCGTGACCGTGACGACCCTGACTTGACACGGCGGGGAGGGCCGTGACCGTGACGACCCTGACTTTGACACGGTGGGACGGACCGGGGACGTGACACGGCGGGGACGGCCGTGACCGTGACGACCCTGACGTGACACGGCGGGGACGGCCGTGACCGTGACGACCCTGACGTGACACGGCGGGGACGGCCGTGACCGTGACGACCCTGACGTGACACGGCGGGGACGGCCGTGACCGTGACGACCCTGACGTGACACGGCGGGGACGGCCGTGACCGTGACGACCCTGACGTGACACGGCGGGGACGGCCGTGACCGTGACGGACCCTGACGTGACAGGGCGGGACGGCCAGTGAACCGTGACGAGCCTGACGTGACACGGCGGGGACGGCCGTGACCGTGACGACCCTGACGTGACACGGCGGAGACGGTGTCTTGTGTATTGCGGCCCCTCCCTCCCTCCTTCTGCTCAGACGCCGGCTCTTGTGTATTGCGCCCCCTACCCCCCGCTCAGACGCCGGTTCTGTGAAATTGCGCCCCCTCCCTCCCTCTGCTCAGTCCCCGGCTCTTGTGTATTGCGCCCCCTCCCTCCCTCCGCTCAGTCCCCGGCTCTTGTGTATTGGGCCCCCCCCCCCCCCCTCCCTGTCAGAACCCGCCGGCTCTTGGTGTTTGCGCCCCACCCCCCTCCTGTCAGACGCCGGCTATTATGTATTGCGCCCCCTCCCTTCCTCCGTTCAGACGCCGGCTCTTGTGTATTGCCCCCTCCCTCCTCCGCCCCCTCAGCAACGCCGGGCTCTCTTGTGTATTGCGCCCCCTCCCTCCCTCCCCTGGCTCAGCCCGCCCGGCTCTTGGTATTCGCCCCCTCCCCTCCCATTCTCAGACGCCGGCTCTTTGTAATTGCGCCCCCCTCCCTCCTTCTGCTCAACACGCCGGATCTTGTGAACCGCGCCCCCTCCCTCCGCTCAGACGCCGGCTCTTGTGTATTGCGGCCCCTCCCTCCCTCCGCTCAGACGCCGGCTCTTGTGTATTGCGCCCCCTCCCTCCCTCCGCTCAGACGCCGGCTCTTGTGTATTGCGCCCCCTCCCTCCCTCTGCTCAGATGCCGGCTCTTGTGTATTGCGCCCCCTCCCTCCCTCTGCTCAGTCCCCGGCTCTTGTGTATTGCGCCCCCTCCCTCCTTCAGCTCAGTCCCCGGCTCGTGTATTGTGCCCCCTCCCTCCTTCCACCCAAGACGCCGGCTTTTGTGTATTGCGCCCCCCTCCCTCCGCTCAGACGCCGGCTCTTGTGTATTGCGCCCCCCTCCCTCCCTCCGCTCAGACGCCGGCTCTTGTGTATTGCGCCCCCTCCCTCCCTCCCTCTGCTCAGTCCCCGCTCTTGTGTATTGCGCCCCCTCCCCTCCCCTCTGCTCAGACGCCGGTTCTTGTGTATTGCGCCCCCTCCCTCCCTCCGCCGCTCAGACCCCCCCCCGCCGCTTCTTGTGTATTGCGCCCCTCCCCCTCTGCTCAGACCCCGGCTCTTGTGTATTGCGCCCCCTACCTCCCTCCCTCCCTCTGCTCAGAAGCCGGCTATTGTGTATTGCGCCCCCTCCCTCTGCTCAGTCCCCGGCTCTTGTGTATTGCGCCCCCTCCCTCCCGTCAGACACCGGTTTTTGTGTATTGCGCCCCCTCCCTCCCTCTGATCAGACGCCGGCTTTTGTGTATTGCGCCCCCTCCCTCTGCTCAGACGCCGGCTCTTGTGTATTGCGCCCCCTCCCTCTGCTCAGACGCCGGCTCTTGTGTATTGCGCCCCCTCCCTCCGCTCAGACGCAGGCTGTTGTGTATTGCGCCCCCTCCCTCCCTCCGCTATGTCGCCGGTTCTTGTGATTCGCGCCCCCTCCCTCCCTCTGATCAGACACCGGTTCTTGTGTATTGCGCCCCCTCCCTCCCTCCGCTCAGACGCCGGCTCTTGTGTATTGCGCCCCCTCCCTCCCTCCCTCCGCTCAGACGCCGGCTCTTGTGTATTGCGCCCCCTCCCTCTGCTCAGACGCCGGCTCTTGTGTATTGCGCCCCCTCCCTCTGCTCAGACGCCGGCTTTTGTGTATTGCGCCCCCTCCCTCTGCTCAGACGCCGGCTCTTGTGTATTGCGCCCCCTCCCTCTGCTCAGACGCCGGCTTTTGTGTATTGCGCCCCCTCCCTCTGCTCAGACGCCGGCTTTTGTGTATTGCGCCCCCTCCCTCTGCTCAGACGCGGCTCTTGTGTATTGCGCCCCCTCCCTCCCTCAGCTCAGACACCGGTTCTTGTGTATTGCGCCCCCTCCCTCCCGTCCGACAGACGCCGGCTCTTGTGTATTGCGCCCCCTCCTTCCCTCTGCTCAGATGCTGGCTCTTGTGTATTGCGCCGGCTCTTGTGTATTGCGCCCCCTCCCTCTCTCCGCTCAGACGCCGGTTCTTGTGTATTGCGCCCCCTCCCTCTGCTCAGACGCCGGCTGTGGTGTATTGCGCCCCCTCCCTCTGCTCAGATGCTGGCTCTTGTGTATTGCGCCCCCTCCCTCCCCCTGCTCAGACGCCGGCTCTTGTGTATTGCGTCCCCTCCCTCCTCTCAGCTCAGACGCCGGTTCTTGTGTATTGCGCCCCCTCCCTCCAGTCAGACACCGGTTTTTGTGTATTGCGCCCCCTCCCTCCGCTCAGACGCCGGCTCTTGTGTATTGCGCCCCCTCCCTCCCTCCGCTCAGATTATTCAAGACTCTTCCCCGGTCAGAGCGGCTTTTGTGTATTCCCCCCCCTCTCCCGTTTTGTGTATTGCGCCCCCTCCCTCTTCGCCCCAAGCCGGGCCCCTTTGTATTGCGCCCCCCCCTTTTTGCTCAGACGCCGGCTTTGTGTATCCGCCCCCCCCCTCCCTCATCAGACCCGGTTTTTTGTGTATTGCGCCCCTCCCCCCTCTGTCAGACCCCGGTTCTTGTTTTTGCGCCCCTCCCCCCCCCTCTTTTTCGAACCGGTTTTGTGAATGGGGCCCCCCCCCCCCGCTCAGAACCCCGGTTTTTTGGGTGTTTGCCCCCCCCCCTCCCTCGCCAGACCCGGGTTCTTGTGTTTTGCCCCCCCCCCCCCGCTCAGAGGCCGGCTATGTGATTGCGCCCCCTCCCCCCCTGCTCAGCCCCGGGCTTGGTATTGCGCCCCCCCCCCCCTGCTCAAGGGCGGTTTTGTTTTTGCCCCCCTCCCCCCCTCTGTCAAACCCGGCTTTGTGTATTCCCCCTCCCCCGTCAACGCCGGGCTTTTGTTTTTGGCCCCCCCCCCCCCCTCTCTCAGACCCCGGTTTCTTGTGTATTGCCCCCCCTCCCTCCC
>JAODAL010080374.1:0-12271 GCA_025379985.1 Phyllomedusa bahiana | reverse complement strand
CACAAATTGGCCCCAAATTGAAAAAACGACTTTAGCTTGTCAATAACCCTGTGATTTCTCGGGCCCCTTTTTAACTTTTTTGCTGGTGTTTATAGTGGGGTTTTTTTTGTAAAATGGTGGATGGCGGAATTTTTATGTGGGGAGAGGGGGTGGATTTTGTACGGGGGGAGAGGCGGGGGTTTATTGTATGGGGGCGGGTTCGGCTTTTTGTCCCGGGCTGTTTTTGGTCCCAGCCCGGCCCGGAAAAAAGAAAATTGGGATTTGTTAAAACCCAAAAAAAGAGGCGCTGTGGGCTACTCACCCCCTTTCCCAAAACCCTTTGTGATATGCAAGGGCAAAGTAGAGGGCGAAAAGGCAAAACAAAAACTCTCAAGCCGTTCTTTTCGGTGCTCTCCCTAAGGAGGATCTTCCCCTTCCTGGCTACTCGATCCTCCACACACCAAATTCTTCTTCTCGGCATGAAGGGGGACAAAATCCTAAAAACAGTTTTGTCTGTAATGAAGCCCTTTGGCGGAAAAAAAATCCTTTTTGCTTTCTCAAACTGGTGGGTCAAAGAAAATTGGGATTTGTTAAACAACAGGGGCGCTGTGGGTTCTCGCCCCTTTCCCATAATGCTTTGATATGCAATGCAAGTAGGGGCGAAAAGGAAAACAAAAACCCCTACAAGCCGTTCGTTGGGTGCCTTCCCTAAGGAGAGCCCCCTTCCTGAGCTACCCGTCCCTCCCAAACAGCCGCCGTATCTTCTCTACTCTGCAAAGAGGCAAAAACCCCAAAAAACGGGTTTTGTCTGTAAGAAGATACTGGTTTGGGTTTAAAAAAAACCCTTTTTTGCTTTTAAAGACCGGGGGGGTCAAAAGCAAATTGAGGATTTGTTAAAACCCAAAACAGAGGGCGGGGGGCTTTCACCCCCTTTCCCCAAAATCCCACTCAAGAGAATGAGATTATACTTATTTTACCCCCCGCTGGCTCGTGAGATGGCTCAGGATTCTGGGTATTGCTTATTAGTATGAGATTCTTTAAAGGGGAGGTGACTGTGGATTTTTTTTTGGGGTTTTAAAAAATATTTTAATGTATATTAATAAAAGTATAGTTTTAATAGTATACTCGGGGTTTTTGTTTTCTTGTGACTTTCTTTTCCCACCTCCACCCACCCCCCTTTTTAGGGAATTTTAAATGATCGCTTTTTTGGGTCGCAATGTTTCTCGACCTTTAAAAAAAACCATTGCCACTTTTAGCCCCTCAATTTTCGGCCCCTTCCACTCCACAGATCAAATGGGGGCCCTCAAGGTGCCCCTGCAGGGGCCCCTTTACAAACCCGGGAGCAGACTGAAAAGAGACGCTCGCCCAAAAATTACAGTCGTTCTTCCGCCCCTCCCAAAAAAAAAGTATAGTTTTAATAGTATACTCTGGGTTTAGTTTTCTCTGTGAGTTTTTTTGAAAATTATCCTGGTACTACTATTTTTTTGTTATATTTTTAAAAAGAAAGTCACAATGAAATGATGTAAGTAGCCCCAAATTGAGGCTTAGAGCATATGACAAAAGAGAGTGTTGTGCATATTAATGATAGGGCTGTACGAGCCTGCGGGTGGGAAAAAGTTAATTCGCTCTTTAGTGGGCAGTCCCCAGCATTAGATTTGCTGCTATGGTTTGATTTTTTTAATTTTATTGGCCTTCCTGCTCAAAAGAGTGCCGGGATGTGTCCCTCCGGGTCTAGCGACGGGTTTTGAAGTCCCCACAGAGGATGACGGGGCTTCTAGCAAATGCTGAAAGGGGCTCAAAACTTAGTGAAAAAGGATATTTGGGCGAAAGGGGGGCGAAAACTTTGCATAGTTAGAAAAATGCCCGGGTCTTGAATTAAGGAAGAGGTCCTGGCTTCCTACCGTAAGGACATCTAGGACCTGGCGACGCGATTTGTGAGAAGGACCCACCCCCCTTCGTTTTGGTTTCGAGCTGCTCGTGGTACCAGACGGGAAAAATACCATTCGGAAAGTCCCGGAGATGCGTTTCAGGAATGTTCCTGAAGGCGAAGATATTATCCCTTTTTGTGCAGGGTATAAAATTTGGAGCGCTTTTCGGGGACATTGAATTTTAATTTTAAAAAGGGAGACCCTAAGTAGTCAGTGGTGGCAGCAATTAGTTTTTGGAGGGATAGTTTAAAAAGTTTGGCACTGGGGTTGGTGGACCGACGGTGGAAAAAAGGGGGAAGGGGTTTTAAAACCCTTAAAACAAAAACTAAAACTTAATTATATAACAGCAAAACAACGCAAGGCCAAAAATGATTTGTAGGCCTGAGGATCAAGGGGATAGCACGTAAAAAAAAATTTGTAGGAATCAGTAGTGCAAGATGGCAACACGTGTGAACAAAAAAAGTTGCAAACCCAAAACAGAGAAGTACGGGTTTTGGTTTCTTATTGGTTCGGGTGCGAGGGGTTTTGTTACCGCGATGCGGTTCAAACGACGTCAGCTAAATGTATCAAAAGGGCAAGTCCCCATACGTAAACAATCATTTAAAAATTTTAAATCTTTGTCAGCAGGGAAAAAACTTTGGGGGGGATATAAAATTTTTACATATGTAAATGTGCATACGACGCAAAAAAGGCATATCCCCAAACATAAGGGTGTGGGAATAAAGGGGAAGGGGGGGAAAAAGAAAAACCCCTGGGGAAAAGGGAGAAATGGGTGTGGGCCCAAACCGTTACCCCACCCCCGAAATGACCAAATGTCCGGAACATTTTTGGTGCCTTTAAAAAGTGGTCAGGGAGGGGGAAAGCATTACCAAAAGGGCCCCTTTTAAGTAACCCCCTCACTACAAGCCCTGCCGGGATCAGCGATGAGGGGGTGATCTTAAAGACCGGATTCTTGGCTTCTAAAGCGACCCGGGCCCCCTGAGATTCGGGGTAAAAAAGGGCGAGAAGGGAGGTTCAGCGAACCCCGGGGGAGGTGCCCTGGAAGAGGGGGTCTCTGCCAGCATCCCCGTCTGCCAGTCGGGGAGCATATTTCTGGGGGTCCAGGCAGAGCAGAACTCAAAAGGTGCTGGTGTGCAGAACGATAGTAATTTCCTTGTGTCGCACCTGGAGTGCAAAAGGGGTACCCCCACGTTTTGTATTTTCATTGATTGCAGAATCCTAAACGGCTTGACTGCATTTGCATGCGGAAAATCCTCTGGATGGTCGGATGGGTTTATGCCCAAAACCTTTCAAAAGTACTTTGTGCATAAGCGGGGCTTTTCTCATGATTTTGTCCTTGAAGGGGGATTTCCCAAGACGGCACTTCCCTACCCCTGTCAGCACGAGAGAGGAATATACAAATCACCCTGAGTCTGAAGCTGCAGGGGGGAAAAGGAAGGAGGGGGTGGGAGGGGAGGAAACCAAGGAAGCGTCTCAAAATTAAGTGAAAAAAATTTAAAAAGCCAAGAGTGGATTCTCAATAAACCCCCGGGGCCTTAAAAGTCATTCATTTTTCTGTCTCAATAAAAGTTTTTCACGCAAGCGCGGTGTCAGCTCCTGGGTCGTGACGGGGAAAACTTAAGTAAAACCCAAAGGGGGGTGGCAAAGCTGTAGTTCTCGAGTTTTCACTTTTTTTAATCACTATATTTAAAAAATGATTAAATACCCCTTTTGGAGGTTCCACGTCAAAATTACATGTGGCAAAACCCCCCTTTTGTGTAAAGTGGTGGGCTTGCAAAAGATGTCTCGGGGCGCTTTGGTCAATTTAGTGGGCAAGTGCGCGATGAGCACGATAAACTCGATCACGGTTTCTTCCCGGGTTCCCAGGATAAAATTTAACTTTTGTTAAGGTTGGTGTTATTTTTGCGTTTTTTTTGATTCTGGCAGTCCTCGACCCGGACGTTGTTTCCCTGCTCCCGGGTTTTCCGGTTCCATTTGGGGGGCCGATGGAAATCCGAGTGTCCCGGTCAGCAATGGAGTTTTCAGACTAGAAATCGGTGATTGGGAGTGTTGGGGAGTCTCCAGTGTTTAACTTGTCCTAAGGGGCAGAGTATGATCTGATTGAACCGGTTTTAAGGTCGTGCCTCCTTTTTGTTGTAAATCTTTTTCCATTTGCTGCATGTCGAGTTTCAACGGAAATGAGATAAAGTGCACCAGTTCAGGGTGAGCCCGAGCGGTTTTAAGCGACCCCTGGGGGAAGGCACAAATTTTTTGCAGTAGTTGGAGTCCCTTGGGTAGCAGATTTGCAGGGCTTTTGGACTCACCCGGGGGCCTCAGGGGGCCTCCCCCCCCCTGTGGAAGTCGCCCGGGTTTTTGGGGCCAGGAAGGGGTGCGTTGTGTAGCCAGCGCCGGGTTTTCTTTGGGTTTTTTTGGGGTCGTCGTGTGGTGCGGGGCAGCATTATTTCTGCAAATTTTGGGGCCCCGGGACCGGCCGATTTAGTCCCCCGGGTTTTCCATGGAATTTGCGGGGTTTTCTGTGGGAGAGGAGGGGGTTCCCGGTGAGGGGGGAGGATCCCTTCTCAAAGGCCTTTAGGGGTGGGAACGTGCCCCAGCATATGTCATCTCAAGGGCCGTGATGGGACCGGAGCTGAGACCCCTTGCAAATTTGGGTGGGGATGGTGGGCAAATCCCCTGGGCAGGGGGAGGGGGGCCCGGGTGTGCAGTCTTCACCCCTGTTCCCCCTTTTGGGTGATTCCTTTCTTCATCCAAATCCCCGCCCCCCCAGTTATCGTGGCGTTGAGTGAGGGGGGAGATTTCCCCGCCAGGAGGGTGCATCAGTGAAATGGACTCGCCGCCCCTATTAGAACGCGGTCAAATTATCCCTTCGCAGAGGGCTGCTGCGGTGCCTAGGATCCGGGAACGGTTGCTGGGGGATTGGGGTTTCCCGGGACTGACCCTTTTATGCTGCTTTTTCCCCCCCCGGAAGGCTGTTCTGGTGAACCCGTTGCTCGTTTGGTTCCGGCCGGCCTGTCGCCCCCATGGGTAGGGCCCCTTGCGCGGTACAGCAGCGGGGGCCCCCGGACAGGCTCGGTGGGGCGATCTGGTCGGCCCCCCTGCGCCCGTCTTGTGGGCTGAAACTTTCCCAGTGCGGGGTTTTTGTGCCTCCCGGGTGCACGAGCCCGTCTTCTTCCCGTCAAAAGCTTGTGAGGAAACCAAGATGGGGGCTGAGAGGACGCGGCCGGGGAAAATGCGGTTTTTCTAGGAGGGCCAAGGGGGGGGGAAGTAGTTAGAAATGGATAATTCACCATGGTGAGGGCTTAGGTGTCCTGGTGGGCCTTTTAGTCCCGCCAACCCAAAAAAGACGCTTTTTTGATGGGTGCTGGCCCCGGCGGAGCTCTTAGAAAAGCTGCCCCCTCTCTCCTGTCACCACCCCCCATTTCTAAAATTTTTTGACAGGATTTCGGGTTTGAAATCCCAAACTAGAAAATTAAGCTGTGTAGATACAGCTCAGATTTTCTTTGAGATCAAATGGGAAAAATTTAAGTCAATTTTTTTTATTCTAAAAATTGAATTGAATAAATCGATGAAAAACCAGCCCTGTGGAAAAGAAATGGTGATCAGAAATCCCCAAGTAATGGGGACGGGGACCGTAGCTGGGGGTAAGGGTGATGGAGAAGTTAAAATGGTGGTGCCCTGTATAAGAGCCCCTGCTTTCATGAAAAAAAAAAAGTGCTTAATTCTGGCTCCCAACCCCCCTTTTTCAAAGTCGAAGCTGTATTAATTAGTTGTTTCAGTGATTGCCTTTTTCCAACATCGGTGGAAAAAGACTTTGATGGCCCCTGCTGTGTTAGGTTTAGTGACATCATTTGCCCTATAAAAATTTTAAGAAATTATACGTTAAACGTATGCCAAATGTGCATGTTTTTTTTTTTTTTTTTTTTTTTAATGCTTTTTTTATTGACATTTTTCCATTTTTCCATTTTTCCCTGAAATTTGATGGTGGGTTTATTAAAATTTTTTTTTTGGTAAAAATTGTATAGTTTACAACTTTGGGCACAAACACTGGGATTTTTTTTTCTTTTACATAATTGTAAAAAAAGTTACTGTAAATTTGTTTTTTTTAAACATTTTTTGTCAATGCGTCCTCCGGGTTTTAAAAAAATTAAATTATTTAAAGAAAGTGAAAAAGGAACAATTTTCCGTTGACATCTGTCCCCCTAGGCGGGGGAAGGCAAACCCTTTTTGGGGGAAGGGAGTCCCCGAAACTGCGCCCAAAAAAAATATAAGTTACCGCAAAAAGTGCCCCCGATTCGGCGCAGAAGAGGGAGGGGGGGACCTCGGGAAACCCGGGGGCCGCACAACAATTAATACGGGGGATGTGAGGGCCCGCTTACCCAAATCACTTCCCTATTTCCACTGTACAGTGCCCCTATTTGGTAGATAGAAATGGTAAAAGTGCTAGAGAAGTTTATGTTTTTTTTCCCACAACCCCACGACCCATTCCCCACAACACATTTAAACGGGAAAAAATACCCCCACCCCTTTATGAATAAAAACCTTTTCCCTTTTTGAAACCATTTACGAATTCCCTTTTCAGACACTTTTAGTGACTCCTGGGGGCCCGTTTCTTGATAAGTTTTGTTTTCCCCTTTTTTTTCCCCCAGGGGTTAATTTCTGTGCCCTTCCCCCAAACCACTTCACCCCTGCAAAATTTAAAGACTCAAAAATTTTAGAATCCCACTTTTTCCAGCAATTTTTCTTATGGTATATAATTTTCCCTAAGTTAGGTAGGGTATGGTACAGGCGTATACAGCCCCACAGGAAATTTAAAAAGGGTTCCCAGGCAGTATAAAAAAGATAGCCCCCCCAAGGGCCCATTTAAAAACAGTTGGGCTCTCCAAGCCCGTATACAGAAAAGTCCCCACCACCCAGTTACGACGTTTAGCCCCCCAAGGCATTTTTATACAGACGGGATAGTTCCCCAAGCCAGTAAAAGGGATAGTTTCCCCCCAACCCTTATGCAGTTTGCTCCCCCCATAGAAGTCCGAGAATTGCTTCCCCCCAGCCAGTACGCAAAAAATTTTTCCCCCCCACCCAGTAGAGTAGCCCCCCCCCAACCCAGTAACAGATAGCTCCCCCCACCACCCCGTTTTAAGATAGCTTCCCCCCCACCCAAAGAAATACAGATAGCCCCCCCACCACCCAGTATACAGAAAATTAGTCCCCACCACCCGTATATAGACAGATAGCTTCCCCCCCAACCCCAGTATAAGAAGTTTAGTCTCCCCACCCCCATTTTAACAGACAGATAGTTTCTCCCCCCCATTTCAGTTTACAGCCCGATAGCTTGCCCCCCAGCCGTATACAGACAGTTTGCCTCCCCAAGCCTTATATGATAGCTTTTCCCCCAACCCCAATATAAAAATGCTCCCCCCCCACCCAGTTACAGATAGCTCCCCCCAACCACCCGAAATACAATAGTTCTCCCCCCCAGCCAGTCGATAGCTCCCCCAAACAGCCCAGTACACGATAGCTCTCCCCAAGCCAGTATACAGATAGCTTCCCCCCCGGAATTTATGGGGTTAGCTCCCCCCAACCACCAGTAAAAGGACAGATAGCCCCCCCACCCCCGAAACCAGCAGTTTTGCCTCCCCCCCACCCGAAAAGGGAAGTTTGTTCCCCCCAACCCCCCAGAATACAGAAGATAGCTCCCCCCCACCCAGAAAACAACGATAGTTTCTCCCCCCAGCCAGTATAAGAAGATAGTTTCCCCACACCCAGTTTTACGAAGTTTGCTCTCCCCCCCAGAGTATACAGACAATAGTTTTCCCCCCACAACCCAATTACTGAAAAGTCTCCCCCCAGCCATTTAAACAGTAGTCTCCCCAACCCGTATACAGATAGCTCCCCCCAAAGCATTTTTACGGGATATTTTTTCCCCCACCAGCCAGTACAAGATAGTTTCCCCCCACCATGCCTGTAATAGGTCTTGCCCAAGGGCCTTTTATATAGCCGCCCCTCTGCCCCCTGTGTATACTGCCAGTTTTTCCCCACCATCCCTTTTATATGAAGCACTCTCCCCCGACCCTGTATATACCAGCACTCCCCCCCATCCCCGTAATACCCAGCTTTTGCCCACCTTGCCTGTATATACCCAGCTCTCTCCCCCAACCTCCCTTTTATATTTGCCAGCACTCTGACCGCCTTTTATATCCCAGCATTTTCCCCCATCATCCCGGTATATCCCAAAGCCCCGCCCCCCGCCTGTATATACCCGGGCACTTCCCCACCATCCCCTTTTATAGCCAGCTCTTGCCCCCATGCCCCTAAAAAGCCAGCATCTGCCCACCGGGCGGGTATATAGCCAGCACTCTGCCCCCGCAGTGAAATCGCCAGCCCCCCCGCAGTGTTACTGCCACATTTCCCCCCACAGCCTGTTTACTAAAGCACTCTCCCCCCACACCCTTTTATACTGCCAGCACTTGCCCCGCCCTGTATACTCCCACACCCCGCAGCCTGTTATGCCACCTGCCCCACGCCTGTAACTCCCGCATTTTCCCCCCCACAGCCTGTAAAATGCCGGGCACTCTCCCCCCGCCCCTGTAAACGGGTCGCCCCCCCACACCGTATATTTGGGGCCGCAGCCCCAACCCCGGGTAAAAATTTAAAATAATAACTTTTAAATTAAAAATTCCCTGAATTTGCCCCAACCGCGCGCCCCCTCTTTTTTCCCAGGGAGGCCCCCTTATCAGTCCTGGGGCCCGCACACCCTATGATTGGCTGTGCCCCCGAGACACAGCGCGGGGGGATGAGAAAATACATCGGGTCGCTGCCCACTGAGGAACGGGGTCGGCGCATTCCCCGGGGTGGGGGCCCGCGGGGGTCCGAGCTTTGTGCTAAAACCGGGGGTGAGGGGCCCCCAGGTGGCACTGTGCCCCGGGACCCCGTTATCAGGCGGTTCCCGGGTCACAGTCGGGACCCACGAGGGGGGCCATGGTACCCCCTGCCGGGAAAAAAGGGGCCCGGGGGGGCCCATTTCCCGGCAGGGGCCCAATAGGTTCCCCCCCGCTGATAGAGTTTTCCCCGTAAATGAAACCTTTAAAACGTATTTTTTTCCTTGCTTCAAAAAAAGATTGCCCTGCTTCCCAAATAAACCGGGGGTTTGCACGTAACTTGAAACAGAATTTTGGGGAACCCACGATTAGGTGAAAAAAATGCCTTTCTTTTTCCCAAAATTTGGGATCCGGGATTTATTTTTTTAAATTTATTTGGGGGGTTTTGGGGCCTTTAAGCCAGGTTTGGGGTGGAGGTGGGGCCACATTTTCGGGGGGAGGCAAATTTCTGCTTAAAGGGGTTGAGCTTTTTTTCCCTGTCTTTTGTTTGGGTTTGGGAAATTTTTTGGGTTGTGTTGTGCATGATATTTTTATTTTTCCCTACCCTTGCTGTCAAAAATCCCCACTAACTGTGGGAAACCCGTTTGTACATTTTTCTGAAATAGTATTATTTTGTAGAACGTGTAAAAAAGACTTTTTTATTATTTTCCCCGGGCACAATTTAATAGGATATAACCTGCAGCCTTTGAAGGGCCCTTTCATTGGGCCCCTTGGGTTGCCATTCTATTTCATGGGGGTAGGGGGCCCGACGATCGGGGCCCAAAAATTTTTTCTTAACCCATTCCTGAAAGGATGCTTTTGCCATGAATCAAAAGGGTTTAAAAAGGGGCCCAGGAAAACCCTTTCAATTTGGAGCTTATACTTTTTTTACAAAATGAATGACATACATTTTGGGCATCGCCTGGTTAAGGGGTTTAGGTGCCCAAACCCCAATAAATTTATCCCCATGTTTTTGGTACCCCCCAATTTAAAAAAAATGCGGTTTCCATATTGGGTTATTTTTCAAGGCTAATTACCCGGGAAACTGGGGAGCTGGGGGTGTGGGGGGGTCGGGGGGGGGCTTTTCGGCACCCCAAACCCCCCATAGACATTCATTACTAGGGGCCCGTTTTTGCGATAGTAATTGAATGCCCACTTCCCCCCTGCGGCGTTTTGGGTGGTGGGGGAGAGGGGCGTAATCCATAGTTCTCTATGAGAACTGTGGATTCCCTTTAAATGACTGGGAGAATCTCGTCCCGTATTGAGGCAGCACGCCCAAAAATTTAAGGGGCCGAAATATGTCCCTTTAAGCTTTTGTAAAACTAACCTTAAGAAAAAGAAACTTTATGTTTTTTTGCCATAGGGCATTAAAATTCTATGAAAACAGGTAATCATGTTTTCAAAAAGGGTTAAGGCTTTGTTAGATTGCATAATTTCCAGCATACTGAAATGTTTGGTGTGGGTAAAAATAAACTGTATGTTTGTTTTTGCCTAGAAAACAGGGATTTTTGAAAAATTTTTTTGACATACATAAAACCAGGGAAAAAATTTATTTTGGGACAAGTAGGAATAATAAGGAGGGGAAACCCCTGTGGTGCTTTTAAGCCACCAAAAAACTTACCCCCTTTCCCAACCCATCCCCCACCCACCCAGCCCCTTTGGGTTGGGGCCCCTTCCCCAAAAAAACCCAGGAAAAACCAATTGGATAATTGGCCACAGCGATTTTTATTAAAAAATTAAAAAATAAAAAACTTTTTCCCTTAAAACTTAAAACCCAAAACTTCCAAAGTACTAAGGGTCCCATGATAAATTTTATAACAATCCCCCCACCCCCCACAAACTGCCCCCAATTTTGGGCCCCAAACCCCCCGAGAAACCTTTAGACCAACCCCCGCAATTGGTAACCAATAAAAACCCAGGAGGGGGAGGTTAGGACCCAAACCCGATGGCGCCCAAAACCCCCAAAGGGGAAAAAACCACACTACCCCCCCGCTTTCCCAATGGTGGGGTCCAAACCCATAATGATGGCCACCCAATTTTTTCCCCAAGGGTACCAGCCTGGAAAAGAGCCCCCCTTCGCCAGGTGTGTCCACCTTTCCCCCCCCCCGGGGGAGTACCCCCGAATGACCCCCCAGGAATTCCCCCCTCCAACCCCCAAAACCCCCTGCCCCCCAAAGATCCCGGGAAAGTCTCCCTGCAAAAACCCCCCAACTGATCCCCCCTCTGATGCCCCCAAAAACCCCGGGGGCCCCAAAAACCCAAAACCAAACCCGGGTTTAATGAAACCCCTACCCCTTTTAAAAATGCCCTTTCCCCGACCCCAATTAATGTCGAACAAAGGCCTCCCCCTTTGGGGGGCCCAAAAAACCCCGAATGTTTGTTCCCCTTAACCCCTTAGATGATTCAAACTTTCCCAGAACCCCCCCCCAACGCCAGTGTGGGGGGGGGGGGGGGAATAAAATTAAACCCCACCAATAACTGGTTGGATGGTGGGGAACAAAGCAAAAGTCAATTTAAAACCGCCCTGAAAATTTCCCCGGGGATGAAGGACCCTAAAAAATTGCCCCCCCACATGAAAACCCAAATACCCGGGTTCCCCCTTTTTCCAACCCCGCAAAAAATTTGATTTTCAGGCCCCACCCCTAACCAACGCATCCCCCCCTTTCCCCAGTTTAAACCCTAAACCAAAACCCCCTAAAAAACCCCAACTGACGACCATTCGGCCCTTCACCGAGCTCTTCCCCCCCCAATTTTACATGGGAAAATGCCCGAGAATCCAGAAGGGGGGGGAAAACCCCCTTGAAAAAAAAAAGGAAAAAGGAAAAAAAATTATCCAAGGACCCCCCCAAAACCCTTCTTTCACCCCCCCCTTTCCCCCAACTTTGGCCCCTTTCCCCCGGGCAAACCCCAAAGCAAAGTGTGGGGGCTTACCCCAAAACCCCGCCCGGACCCCCACCCCCCTACCCGACGCCCCACCCGCATCAGCCCCAACCCCTTGGGGCCCCTCGGTAGCCCCCCGTTCGGAACAAAAGTGGGCAAAGAAGACGAGTTACCCCGGGAACGGCTTCCAGACGGGGGAAGAAAGGGGAAACAGGAACCGCAAAAAAAGGAACCGTTGCTGGCTTTAAAAGGGGCCCCCCGGGGGCCCCTCCCAAAGCCCGAAAAACCCTCAAAAAACCCCCACCGGGCCCCATCGAAGCGCCCGGGCCCGGGCTGAAAGAAAACCCCCCCCCAGTTCCCGAACCCACCCCAAACCAAAAGCCCCAGGTCCCTAAATAACCCGCCCGGGTTTTCCCCCCGCCGCGAAGCCCGAATCAAGCCCCAGTTTCCCGGGGCCCCGGGGCCCCAAAGGGATAAACGAGGACAATCCCCCCCGACTTCTGTGCTGACGGTGCCAAGGTTAAAATCGACCCCTCAAGCGAGGAGGAATCACCCAGCGTTTTAAACCCCCGGGCACTTTTTCTGCTCGCCCCCAAGAATTAAAAAGGACAGAAAATTCAAACTATCCCCTTA
>JAODAL010080373.1:0-12272 GCA_025379985.1 Phyllomedusa bahiana | reverse complement strand
TCTTCTGTTTTAAGGCCGCAGAATAGGTCTTTTTGCTGACAAAATATCATGTATGGCCAGCTTGCTGACTCCTAGATGGCAATGAGGAAGAACAGAAGACTCGGGATGACCCTCACCATTGTGGTGATTGGTAGGGGTTAGAAATGACACATTTATCATCTATTCTGTAAAGTTGTAGGGATACCCCTCTAAACCAATATGAAATATCCAGCTGAATGAACCAAGGTTTAAACCCAAATAAAAATTTTATTTGAGGTTTTCCCACCATAAAAATTAAAAGGGGGAACTTGCAAATTTAATAATAAACATTTTCACCATTATTTAAAATTCTTTGTCATTTTTGTTTTAGCTGCTACCTTTGTAATCCTTAGTGAAACCCCCTTCTACCCGGGGAATTTAACCTTGATGAAGCTCCTCATCCGGGCCACACATGCTCAGACTTCCCCTTCCCTCTCAGGCAGCTACTGTTAGTTCTCCCCTTTTTAGTAATCACACACAGCGAGGAGTTTTAAAAACCCCGGGTTTGTCTTTTCTACTCCTGTTTTTTTTACCCCTAGTAATATAAACCAAGAGATAAAAAAATAGAAACCTCAATTGCGTATATGCATTGAGGGTAAAAATCTACATTTGGTTACTACAGGAATCCTATGCTGAAAGGCAGAAGTTAAACCACTCAGCTACATTGTAGCTACTCATAGCTCTTGTATTTTACATTGGCAAAATTTTTTTTTTACTGAGTCACATATGGAAAAAGGCATGTTGATGTCAAGCCTGCTGGGTCACATGTTATGCACTTCAAACAAATTATACACACCCCTTTTGAAAAGGCTGAAAGCTGAAGAGAGAACAAAAGGACATAAAATGCCTTTGTGGTAAAACCCCTCTAAATCGTTGTACCCTCTGTGGGCTCCATCTCTAGTTTTCTCTAACTTACATGTAAAATCCTGTCTGAACCAACACTAGGTACGGGTAATGAAAAAGTGGAATCATTATGGGAAAATAACATGGGGGAAAAAAAATATAATACTAATAGGGTCTGCTTGGGCCCCCCAAGTAAAAAAAAAAAAAAACCCAAGAAATTACTCCTAGGCAAAAAAAATGATGAGGGGTAATCAGAATGGGTTATTTTAGGGGCGATTTTTAACATCCAGACATAAATTGGGAAATCTAAAAACCTTTTGCTTCACAAAGGAAAAAGGTTTTTGTAAATAATTTAATGATAATTTCCCTTTTCCCAAAATGGGCAAAACCCCGACTAAGAAAGGGCCCCTTCTAGTTTAAATTTTGCTAATAGCCTACAAGTAACAAGGTTGGGTTTTGAGGGGCACCTGGGAAATATGACCATAATTAAAAAATTTTCCCCGTTTTTTTCCCCCCCAATAGAGTTTTTTTGTAAAAAACAAAAAATTGGGGGTTTTTTTTTAGGAGGTTTTTAAATTTTTCTGCTTAGGGGGCCCCTAAACCGTTTTGACGGGGAAAAATGTTTTTTAAAATTTGCAGAACTAATAATAAATGGGATATTTTTAAAAACATCCTAGGCACCACTGTGGAGGTCTTTCCTTATTAAAAAAAAATTTTGAAACAGGAAAAACCCAATGGGATAAACAGGGGTGTAAAAGGGGGAAATAAAAAACAAAAAGAAAGCGTTTCCCCCCCCTACTAAAACAGGAGGGAGTGAAGGGGACTAAAAGCTATGGGAAAAAAAAAAAAAGTGTGTAAAAAAAAGATAAAGGGAAGAAAAGCTGGGACGGGAAAAACTATCGCCATGAAATTAAAACAAACCCCAAAATTTTTTTTAACTATATAAATAGAAAAAAAGTTTAAAAAGAAAATTTTTGGGCCCTTTAAAAAATTGAGGAGAGAAGTTAGGGCGATGAGAAAAAGCAAACCTATTTAAACCCTTTTTTTTTCCACTGTATTTACCCAGGAGGGGAAACTTCCTGTTAAAGAAGGGGTGGGTAAACTCCAACTTAAAAGTTTTTTTCTAACCCCGGAAGAAGTGCACCCCGCTTAGGGAAAATTAAAATAGACAAATCCCCGGTCCGATGGCTACACCCCGTTCCTAAAGGGGTTAAGTGGTATAGATGGCCCCCTATTTTAAATTTTGGACTGTCTAAAAACTGGGTATGTCCCAAAGGGTTTTCCATAGCAAATTGGGTGCCAATATTCAAAAGGGGGGAAAAAGTGATCCGGAAACTTTACCGGTAAGTTTGACTCTTTTGTAGGTAAAATGTTGAAAGGTTTTCTCAGGTCTATCCTGGGGTATTCCCCGAAAATAAATTATAACGCCGTTCCAGCATGGGTTTATGAAAGGGTCGGGTCCTGGACTAATCTCATCCTTCTATGAGGAAGTCAGTCTGATGGATCGGGGGGGTGGGGGGCCTGGGTGTCTATACTAGATTTTTTTTAAAACATTTATACGGTGCCACATAAAAGGTTGGTAATAAATGAGAATCTTGGCTGGGGGAAAAACTTTTGCAAGTGGGGAAGCAAAATGCTCCTGTTAAAAACAAAGGGGGGTTAAATTTCGGTACAACCTGATGGAGTGTTACTATGGGGTAACACGGGGGATATTGGGCCCTATCCTCTTCAACATTTTCATTTCAGTCTTAACATGGATTGCACAGTAGAAAATGATCTTTGCAGACGATACAAAGCCTGTAAAAATAATCAACCATAGAGGAAATGTGTTTTTTTAAAAGGGGGCTGGATAAGTTGGAGGCCTTGGGAGGGGGAAAAGCAGATGGTTTAACACGATAAATGCAAGGTTTATGCCCATGGGGAGGAAAAATCCATTACTGACTACATGTTAAAAGGAAAAAGGGTGGGTAAAAGTGACATGGGGAAGACTTGGGAATCCTGGTGGGACATTTAAATTATTGTAGCAGCCGTGTCGAAAACAGCTGCCAAGGGAATAGGATCATGGGGTGCATTAAAAGGGACATAGAGGGGAACATGAGAAACATTTTTCTCCCTTATACAAATCGGTTAACCACCATGAATATTGTGTACAGTTTTGGGCCCATACAGGGAAAAACATTGTAGACCCTTTAACAGTACAAAGGCGGCAACAAAAATAATAAAAAAGGGCTGGGGGGGCTACAGTACCCCAAAAAATTGCAAGATTGGGTTATTTTTTTAGGAAAAAAACCTTTTTGGGGGGGCTAATAAATATGTTTAAAAACATCAAAGGTCAATATGAGAACTCTCCCAAATTTTTTTATCCCAGCTGTATCTAAAAAGGGGCATCCTTACGTCTTTAGGAACGAAAGTTTTCTACATAAACTAGAAAGGGGGTTTTTACTGTAAAAGGGAGTTTAGACTGTGGGGAACCTCTGCCAAGGAACTTGTCATGGTGAATTCACTAAAGAGTTCAAAAGGGTTTGGGTGCAAAATTTTTGGAGCATAATAATATAACAAGTTACAGTGATAGGATTCAGGAGAGGGGTCATTGATCCAGGGATTTTTCCGATTGCCAGATTGGAGTCGGGAAGGAATTTTTCCTAAAATGAGGACAATTGGCTTCTACCTCATTGGGGTTTTTTGCCTTCCCTGGATCAACACCTTAGCACAACAGGCTGAACTGGATGGACGTCTCGTCTTTTTTCAGCATTACAAACTATGAAACTATGAAACGTAATATACTGTTTGGTTATCCCACAGAATGCATTGACAATAATTACGTCACCTGTGCTGCTTGATTAAAATCACCTGTGCAATGCTACGGAAAGCCAGAAAAGAGGACCTGTTGGCGGGCCTTGTGGACTGGAGTTGGGGACCCCTGCTCTATAGCACATCTGCAGAAGCAACATGGAGGACATCATAGAATAGTACTGAGCAGTGTAATCTATCAGTGTAGTTGAGCATTAGAGTGCTAGAGAAAGCTAATTAGTGCTTTAAGCAGCTTCTGCCTTGCTCTGCACTCCCCTTTCCCTCTCCATAGACTTCTATAGGCAGCATGTAACCTGATCTGTCAGCTAAGTTTATCTTCTTTTTCAAGTTTAATATTTATCAGTTTTTTAAATACATGCTAAAAAGATAAGATTTGAGGGTGTAGATATCCTTTTTTCTAAAAAAAAAAAATTGTTTAGAACATTTCTTATATTTACTTGTACTAGTTAAAACGTTAACTATGTTGTAAAGTTAGTGCCTATCTAATGCTCTGTCCGTGTTTTACAGATAACTCAGAGGATATTTGCACAGCTTCGGCTTTGAAGACTTTACAGCCCAGGTTGCAGTTCTGAGCCTTGATAAACCTGTCTGCACAACAGCACATTTGCCATACCTGTCATCGACCGCTCAGAGATGGTGTGCAGCTCACTCGCCATCAGCAGCTGTGCTTAGCACGTTTACTATAAGTTAAAAGAAAAACGTCTTCTTTTCCTTCTCCTTTTCTAGTCTAAGTTCCTATTAACAGCTAATATGCAACAGTTCCGTCATGTTTTTATTTTTTACTTTTAGTTGGTATAGTTAATCAGTTTCTGAAACTTGTATTTATTGAATACTTAATCTCAGTATTACCTACTTAATGCCTTTTTAAAAGACGGTTTTAACAGAGGATAACTTTGAGCCTTAATCGAATGGTTAATTTCTGTATATTACCTCGAGTCTGCTCTTATCCCCTTCTGTGCCAGCGGGCCCGCAACAGCATTGTTTACCCTTTCGTTGCCAGCCCCTCTTGCATCGAAGGTGTTTTATACACTTTTTTTTTTTCCTCCTGACAATGGGTTGTATATGCTTTTGAGATTATGTTTACGATTTTCACGGTATCAAGTGAAACTGCTTGAAACTACATTGGACCTGACCTTGCGGGTTTTTAGTTTTTTCAATAAATGCCTATTGGGTCCAATCTATGTTGGAAGCCAAGCAGTGGTTTGAACTTGTTGTATCCTCTGTTATATTAGCAGATGATTTTGACAAAAAGTGTTGAATTCTCCATATGAAAAACGCCCGATTTTGGTGTGGCAAAACTAGTGACCTAAATAGTTGATGGGCTTGTACAGTCCCACTCTGGGAACCCAGTGGTTAGGACTCAAATCTATCCTAAGTGGGGGTTTTTCCCCCAATTTTTTATTTTTGTTTTTCATGCTTTTATTTCCCACCCAAATCCGTTGACTTGCTTTTTTTTTGATAATTCTTTTTACATAGTTATGGGTTATTAACTTCCCGTGTGTCTCTATTACCCAGATTCAGGCAAATTTTTTTTCTTCCCCGTCTTCCCACTTGTGCACATACAAATCTAATACAAATAAAATGATTTTTATGTTTTCTAGTTTATTATACGTGTTTTTGAATACACTTATTAAAAAAAATGTGGTTTTTTTGTTCTATTTTAATCACAGTTGTTGCTTTCTGCTGTCACTCACACACTCCTGAAATAAGTAACACACAATGTGACTTGGACACATTTCACTCCAGAAATTAGCCAAATGTGCTTTAAACATCCAAAGCCTTTCATGGTGTTTACCTGAGTTTTTCTTCTTTTTTTTCTTTTTTTTTTTCTTTTTTTTGCATAAATGTCAGACTACTTGAACATAAAACATACAATTGATGTTGCAGAAATGTTTTTACTTTGTCTAACAACAACTACGGTTTATCTCAATCATTTGGTTTTTGATATGTAGCTATTTGTGGGGTTGGTGTGGTTGTTTTTTTTATTTATTTTAAGTTATGGATAGATTATACTTTTTTTTTTTTTTCTCTATCTCTCCCAGAAACGGTTACTTTATTGCCAAAGAAAGGCTAGCTCAATGTGTTGGTGGATAATAAAGGAAGGGTACTGCACAGGTTAGTTGCCATTTACATTAGTGTCATGGTTTCCACCAGCTTTTCTAAATTCCTTTTTGGTAGATACCGCTGATAACTTTGAGGTCCCATACACTTCTAATAGGGTTAAATGAGGTGCTGATATTTTTAAAGGTAGGACTATTCCTACCAACTATCATCTCCTTACTATTAGGGTATGTTCACACGACTTAATTGCAGGGCGTACACTATGCCCCACAATTACAATTACGGGTCTTCAGGAGTCGTGCTGATTGGCATGTACTCGCGCAACGTGGGGGTGGGGAGGGGGGCGGGGGACAGCCCGCCAGCCCCATAGACCAGCATTAAATGACATGTCGTCAATTATCTCCCCGTGCATGCAATACAACTGTATTGTACGAGCGGGGAGAGGAGGCGTAATCCATAGTTCTCTATGAGAACTGTGGATTACCGTAATGATTGGGGCGAATTTCGCTCGTATTAGAGCGCAGTACGCTCGCAATAAGTGGCAAAATGCGCCCCAAAATAAGCCGTGTGAACATAGCCTAAGAGTGCTGTTGTGAACAGAGCCTTATTCTAAGCTATTAACTTTATTAAAAGGGTTTATCACCTATCCATAGAATAGGCCCCAAATGTCTGATCCCTGGGATTACCACTGAGCACTAAAATAAGGCCCTCTTATTCCCCATCCTTCCTCATTCTCGGGGACCTGCTGTCAAGAAGTATTTCAATGGAACGGCGGTACGCATGTTCCACTCTATTAAAAGTCTGTGGGAGTGTTACGCATTTGAAGTGATCTCGTAAAAGCCTGTCTGAGGCAAGCTCATAGCATAATAAGAACTGGCCTCAGAGAACTGGGAGACGGCCATGCTTGTGCAGTTCTCCTGGTTCATTTATGTGGTCATTTCAAATATGAGCGAGTGTACTTGGGTATATTCAGAACTCCCACAGACATGAATACAGGAGACGTGTGCAAGGACGACCATCTTCCCGGTATCTGAGAACTGCTCGTATAAATATGAACATCACTATCGGTTGACTTGTCAAAATGTATTTGACTTGCATTGGCTTCCCTGGGTAGAGCGGCTAATACTATAGTGTTGGATGCATCTCTAGACAGGATGGATGGGTGCATTGCAAACTTTTGAGTGCCCTTGTTTTATTCTACACCTCTTAAGTTTTAGGATTTTTTTTTTCCCCTCACCTACTGCTATACATAGCATTTTTTTATTTCTTTTTTTAACTATGTTGTAATGTACTCCTAACCTGTGCCATGAATACATTAAAAGAGTTGTCAAGGGTTAGTTTAAAAAAAAACAGCACCACTCTTGTCCACGTGCTGTGTCTAGCATTGCGGTTCATGCTAGGGAAAAAAAAGTATTTTTCTCACATTGCATAAATTGACGCAGTCTCGGCATGTTTACAAACCATGCATTATGTGATCTTGTAGAATTGTATTGTAAAATTACCGGGTGTCTAGTTAGCATAGACTTGCCCTCTTCCAATTTAGGTCATTCCCTAGAAAAAGTGAATGGCCCCGATTTCTTTAACCTGATGGACATACTAATTGATGAGCTGTTGTTGCAAACGGCGACCAGATTTATTGTCACTGATGATTATCTGAGTGATGAGCGTTCTTTAGTTGAAGGAAAACGGTACATAATGAATACCCTTCTAAAAGTTGCTAAAGAAACCAGCCTTTGGTACATTGAATATCCATTAAAATTTTAGAATAATTTGAAGAACAGTGTTAAGCTACTGTAGAGGTTCCCAATCATGTATCGTATTCTAGCGATTAAGTAACATTTTTGTCAGGAGGGTTTTCTTGGTGTCTCGCTACTTGGACTTCCATCAATCAGCTCTTATCTGTGATTAAGCCAGGCAGCAGGGGTTTAAGTTGACAGCAGCACCACCAGAGGGAAGATAAAGCATTACACCATCCCATTTAAATCAGCTGAGTGTCTATGTAATGCACTTGGTGGAGGGCAAAAAAAGCAATTCCAAACGCCAAACGCCTATATAGTGCTCTCCCCAAGGAGAGGTGTTCCCCTTTCTATGTAATGCATAGGCATGCTTAATCCTTTAACGAAAGCATGACCTCTTTGAACCATATCCTGAATTAAACTAGAATTCCCTAATGGGGTAATGCTTCTAAACCAAGCAAACCCCTTTTAATGATGTGTATTCCAAATATGTTTAGCTACCCAATAAGACCCTATGTGATTGGCTTGTTCAATATAAGTATGGTTAGATTAATGGGAGGTTTTATAAAGTGCTTTGTCATCGGTTCCATTTCAGGTTGTATTGCATCAAATTTGCATGACCCAAATAATTTCCGTGGTCATTAAGATGAGTAACAGTAGAAAATGATGAGTCTGAGCAAATTATTATCCTCCTGCAGGACGAGATGAAAAAGTCCCATGAGGTCCCTCCTAGCTAAAGGAACATGTGGGATGTTTGTTGGAATCTTCATTTGTCAACAGGCTATTTTCCTTCTTAATTGTACAACTGACACGAGGGCTTAGTCAGACTATTATCTGAGCCATTTTATTCACTTGGTAAAAATGGGATTGGATCACGTCAGACTTTTCTTAATTTCTGGTATCCGTTTTTGTTGAGGGAAAAATGGAAAGCAGTAGATTCCGACTCCAGAGTAACTAACCTTTAGGCTACATTCACATGGAGCAGATCCACTGCATATTTTCTGTAGAAAGCCTCCAAATAAAATCCGTAGCATAAATTGTGGTGCCTTTTGTGGCAGGTTTTACCTTGAATATTTCTACATTGTTTTTAATTTGAGAAGGCAGATATCCGCAGAAAAAAAATTAGGCCTGGTTCACCTTTGCATCATAGGTTCTGTTATAGGAGCATCTGTAGATTACTTCAAAAAAGGTAGAAAAAAATTAAAAAGCATGCAGTGCTATTTTTTCCGGTTAAAATAACAGAGCCGATTATAGTCCACCACATCATGAAATGGACTCGGCACTGCTGCTGTTCTTGTTTTTCTGTTCCTATGATGGAAAGGAAAAACGAAAAAATGATCCAGATGTGAATTAGGCCTTATCTCCGTGTGTGTATTTTGTATTTTCCTATTAAAATCAATGTAGAGAGGTTCACAGTAAACTCTGCAATAAAATCCACCCCAACTGCAGTTTTAGAGGTGAAGATATACAACAAATCTCTGTGTATTTTATTTTATTCAAAATCTGTAGCAGATCTGCCTCATGTGAACGTCCCCTTATGGTGCTTGAAGGAGGTGCCTTTACTTTCTCTGCAAGCACAATTTTAATTCTTTAAACGTTTCACATTCAGTCTGCACTTTTAATTCCAGACTTAGCCGTAAGATTTTTACATAAGGTATATACTAAATTCAATTGTGGGAGCACATTAAAGATTAATAAATACTTATCTCTTATTTGTACAATTCTTATTTCCCGGGAGGTGAAAATACATCCATTTATTTTACTTTCTGACAATATTTATGACTTGATTTTTTTTTCTTTTTATACTTTATCGATTTGTAGGTGAGCAAGTCTTCAAATGTTGAATAAAATGAATTTTTGGTTTCATTGCATTCAGGAAATAATGGTTTATTCAGCACATTGGATGGGAGATTTGGACCAAATCTTCATGCTTCCCAATCGGATTTCATGTTAGTGTTGCTATTACAGACTGAAATTTTTTCTGCAGCAGATGTATTGTCTTAACTGTGACACCGCATTACAAATTGAAACTACTTGACTAAGGCTCAAACGTGGACATTATATGGTATTTCTTGTTGATCAGGTAGTCGGTGTAATGCAAATGAAGATATCCAGAACATCTAGACAGCTTTGGGAAATCTGAGAAATACTAAGTTTTGGCATTTTGTAAAGCAACTCAACCATTCACCCGTTTGTAAATTTATTTTTTTTATATATATGAAATAAATATGTATTAATGACATTGAGTAAATGATTGTGGCTTTTCTTATTTCACACTGTCTACAATCTGTGTATTTTCTTCTCTCTTTTATTGGTATGTGATAGTATATTATTACTATTTTTAACATTAAAAAAATTGAATAAAATAAAAACAAATTATAATATTTTAGATTTTTATTTTCACTATTTATTATTTAACTGAAACCAACAATAGATCCTACAGAGAGTAGGGTCAACAGTCCTTATTTCCAGAAGGTTTATTTTTTTTTTCATCTATAACGTTATAAATTGTGGCAAAATTTGTAGAATGGCTATGTCTAGAGCACCTGATTATTTTAATTTTTTATACGTCAGTCAATATGTAGGGGAAAATTCCAGCAGACACATGAAATAGCTTCCAAATCTAGCCCACAAGTAGCCTCTGGCTTCGCAGATTTTTAATTTTTTTTTGGGTTAAAAATTTCAAAGGTATTACTATTCCACATAAAATACATAGGTAGTCGTTATCCAAGACCTCAGGACAGCCCTTGGAATCTTCCTAAGGCCCGGTTCACACGGCTTATTCAAGCCGTAATTGCAGGAATGATTTCGCTCGCGATTACGGCTTGAATAATGGGCGGGGGCCAGCCCCCGGGGGCCCCCCATAACTTTCTTTTTCCCACGGGCTTATCCCGGGGGTAAATGAACTGTCACCCCCCGCCCGGCGATTCGAAATGGCTGGGACAGATTCCAGCCGTATTGCAGCGCAGTACGGCGCGCAATACAGCTGCAATCCGTGCCCAAAATAAGCCGTGTGAATGGCCCCTTAGCCTTGGGACTGCCCCTTTAAACCCTTAACAGGCTTCAAACTTGGAAAAAACCTCCTGAAAATGTCACTTTTTTTAAATGTATATTTTGAATTTTTGTTAAATCGAGTTGTAGCATAACTTGGGTGTCTTTAAAGGACCAAACCATTTTTTTTTTTGTCTAGTTTTAGTCTGATAGATTATTTCAGAGGAACAGTACTGCCAGTGATTGTTGTTACTGGCCACTGTAGATAATAACGCTGTCTGGCGTATGGGTCTTCTGTTGGTTCATTTGACCCGCCCTCGGTCTTGGAGAAAAACATGGGGCTTAAGGCTGAGTTCACACAGCGTTTTGCCTTGTGTACCTGTGCATGCTGCAATATGTCTGCTTTTGAAAGTATGCGTTGGCCAGTCCGTACTTTCAACAGCATTATGGCCCGGCCTTTTCTTCACTTTCATTTTGTCCAGTGCGTAAGAACCCCAGAAAGAAGTGACATGTCGCTTCTTCTTACAAGCCCGTACTGTATGTCAGCGAGTACGCCAGCTTATTTCCGGGGAGTACTTAAGGCGCATTGCAGCGCAATTATGCACCAAAGTACACCCCGCAAATATGTCATGTGAACAGACCCTTATGTATGAAAACTGTCTAAAATTAAGACTTTGGTGCCCAGAGCAGCCAGTTGGAGTTAAGTTCTTATTTCATTTAGCATTCTTGAAAAATAAAAGTTCTGATTGGTTGGTAAGAGCTAAAAAGACCGTCTTACTGCTAGATGGTTTTCATACAAAAGGTCCATGGAGTCTGCTGTGCGAACTGAATAAAATGCTGCATTCCTTTGAGATACTCAATGTTGAGAATTTTGGTCTTCCTTGAAAGCGCACTGCATACTGGCAGGTCAGAATATGGGTTATGTGACCTGGTGGAGGACTCAAACATCAGTCATAAATACTATCTAAAGCAGCTCATAAGAACAATCGCCGGCAGTACTTATCCTTTTAAGGAGCGTTATCAGCGTGTACCTTTGCATGCCGTAAAAACGTTCTTTGCAATGTTGAAATTGCAAGCTTGTAATTTCAATTTGAAAATGACATGCAGTGACCCGAGGCAGACTTCTAAATGAATAAAAGTGTTAATTATTTTTGGGTGCACACCAAAATACGAGAGTAAAATACGCGTTGTCTAAATGACGCTGTGTGAACATATTTAGAGATCACAATGCTGAGGTATAGCCTCAGGATAGACCAACAATATCGGATCAGTGAGGTGGTCCGACTCTGAACCTCCAGTGATCTGTTTGATTAGGGAGTTTTAAAAGGATTTGTGATGACCAGAGAGCAAGTATGCTTTCTGATAGATAGGGGGTGATGACTTGAACAACATTTCATGGTACCCATCACCACGGGATCATCTGAAACTAAACGGGGATAGAAACAGGATCACAGATCTTTCTCTTCTCCCTGCACGCTGCCAGCAAACACAACCTTCTCCCTTCCCTGTTGTCCTCTTTACTAGTGTTGAGCGATTATTATCGACAAAGTTGAAATCGGCACGGTATTTACATTGATCGGATTTTTTCGATCACGCGATAATTTAGGTTAAAATCTGTGCATAATCTATTAATATCGCGCCATTTTCGGCGCTTCCTGTCATTTTGGCGGCCAGCAAATCAGCTTACAGAATAGAGCAGAGTGAGATGTGTGTTCGACGTCATGACTGGGATGTGTATGGTTGCGATTGGCTGGAAAAATCACGTGACCTCGTTTTACATAGGGAAAACCCCTTCCTGTTTTAAATTGTTCA
>JAODAL010080372.1:0-12272 GCA_025379985.1 Phyllomedusa bahiana | reverse complement strand
GCGGTTTCGGTTTAACATCATCTCTATTTTTTTTTCATTGTCACGGGTTTGGTCCTCATCACCAATCTTGGTAGGGCAGGGTTTAACCCCTCAAAAACATGCCCTTCCCATGCCCTCTCCACATCTAAAATTTTGCCGCCTACTGAAAGAAGCAGGGGATTTGGCCCCATTTCTTCGTTTGCCAATTTAGTGCTGACCTCCCCCTAAAAATTGTTCTCCCCGCTATATAGGGCGTTTAGCCCGGGCCCCACTTATTTTAGACCCTCTGGCTAAAGGGAACCGAATGGGACAGAGGGGGGTTTTAGGACAGGTGAGGGCCGCTGACCCCTCCCGGGCCATGCCAACAAAATTGGTTTTTTTCTGACTTTTCCCACCGACTCTTGGCTGGGGTTGTCAGATGTTCATTTGGGAGGATATGGATGCCCTTTAGTCAACCAATCAAGACCCCTTTGGGTTGTAGTCAGCACAGGCCCGTTTAGATACAGCGGCAGTTGTGGCCCCCCCGAGTGACCCCTGCGTGACGCCCCCTTGCTGTGTCGCCCGGGGGTTTGGGAATGTTTGTGCCTCTCCCATTTAAAGGGAGCCTGCCACCTCTCGGGTCTACAAACGTTTGTTCTAAAAGGGTAGAGAAAAATTGTTTGAGGGAAAGATATCTGAAAAATGATAAATACACACCCTGAAATTTGACTCCAAATGAACCCACTAAAAAGTTTGGAAAATCCTTGGAAAAAAAATTTGGGCCCCTTCCAAAAAAGGGGCGGGAAAAAAATTGAATTGTATGTGCCTTTTAACCCCCTTTAAACCAACCTTGGGCGTTTGAGAAAGCCCCAGGGCCACAAAGGGGGGCTTTGCGGGGGGAAATCGCGCCGAGACGCCCCCCCCCGCCGCCGCACAGCCCCCGGGGTTTTAGGGGCAAACCCACCGCTAACACCCGGCAGAAAAGCGCAAAGAGGGACCGCGGCCCCTTTAAATTTAACGCCGATCGGTGCCGCGCACCCGACGCAAAGGGTCATCGGCATCAGCGCGGGCGCCGATCCGATGACCGGGAATGGTGGGGGGGAAAGCCCGTAAAAGGCTCCCGTCATTTTTACCCCTTGGGACGGTTTGCCCCACTTCCCGTCCCCCAAAAGACAGGAAGGGGGGGAAAACCGCCATTCTTTGTACCCCCTTTAATCCCATTGCCTAAAAAAAAATTCTTTAAGGCTGTTTTTAAACAATCGCGCCCCCTTTAGGGGTCAAGTCCCCTAGGTGGCCTCAATGTTACAGAAAAAAAAAAATTAATTTTTTTAAATACAAAAAAAAAGTATTAAAAGTTAAAATCACCCCCCTTTCCCCCATTTTAAAAATAAAATCATTAAAAATAATAAAAAAAGTTTTCAAAATATTTTGGGATCGCCCGCGTCTGAAAAAAAATCCAAAAATTTTTAAAAAATAAAAAACCTCATTTATCCTGTACCTGAACACCGAAGAAAAAAAAAAAAAATTTTTAAAAAGCCAAAAAAAAATTGCGTTCTTTGGGCATTTTACGTCACCCCAGAAAATGGAATTTAAAAAGATCAAAAAAGTCGCATGCATTCCAAACTGCTAGCGATAAAAAAGTACACTTTAGACCCAAAAAAATGCCCCCTCCACTAACCCTCCGTAGGGGTTTGTACAAAAAAAGTTTATTGGTCGCAAAAAAAAGGCGCCGGGGGCAAATTTAAAAATAGAAAATTTTTGGGAAATTTTTTTTCGGGTTTCCCAAAAAATAAAGAATCCCTACAAAGTTTTGGGGAATTTTCCCGGGGAAAACAACCTGTAGAATTTCAGATAACACATTATATTAACCAAGATTGAAACGCCAAAAAGCAAAACCCCCGCAAACATGGCAAAATTTCAATTTTTTTCACAATTTTTTCCCACTTGGAATTTTTTTGCGGTTTTCCCAGTATATTCTTTTTAGTATAAAACGAAAAAACACCCTTAGAAAGTACATCTTGTTTCCCCCAAAATAAAAAACCCCCATGTGTCTATGTAGGGGGAAAAATAAAAAATTATGGCCTTTTTAAAAGGCGAGGAGGGAAAAAAAAAGAACGTGTCCCCCAAAAAAAAAAAAAAAAAGCCTGGTCCTTAAGAGGTTTAAAAAAACTGTGAAAATTTTCTGAATATAAAAAACACAAAAAGGCTTTAATAACCCTTGGATATAAATTATGAACCCGAAATTTTTTCTGTGGCGGTGGAAAAAAAAAAAGTTTCTTTTTTCAAATGCACAAAAACACTTGTTAACCCTTGGATTTTAAATTGCGAAAAAAATTTAGCAACCAAGAACTACGAGCTTTTTTAGTGTGTTACAAAAGGCATGTTTTTTAGCTACCAACAAGAGGAAAAATTTTAATTTAAACCCTTTGCTTGTAAATTTTGCTACAAGGGAAAAAATTTTTTTTTTTGCGGGGAAAAAGACCGTTTATTTTAGTCACCACAGCAGCAGAACAATGCTTAATTAACCCCGGAAAGTAAAAATTTCCGGAAAAAAAATTGAGGGAACCCAAAAAAAACCGCTTTTTTAGTGTGTTACAAAGCCGGGTTTTTTTTTTCGCTACACAAAAAAGAGGGAAAACCTTTTTTAAAAAAAAAATTTAAACCCTTTTTTTTTTGAATTTTTTCTACAGGAAAAATGATTTTTTGCAGGTGAAAAAGACGGGGGTTTTTTTAGTCAACCACAGCAGCAAAAACAAATTTAAAATTTAACCCCCCGGGGTGTTTTAAAATTTCGCCAAAAAAATTGAGCGCCCCAAAAAAGAAGTTTGGGATTTGTAATGTAAAAAAAGCTGTTTTTTAAATGGATACACAGGAACAGGCTTAGATATTCAATGTGCTGTGAGCGATAGCTTTAAAATGTATATGCAGCTGCACTGGACACACACTGGACTTCAGATCCAATTACTCACAAAATCAGAAATAGGACGTTAAGAGAAACAGTCTCGGGAGAACCCCACAAAAATCGCGGTATAAAAATGAGTTTTTCAATCAGCTATCACAAGCAGCTGCGGCAGCAACCTTCCCTAATCAGTACAGTGAGAGCGGTAAAGAGCTCCCAGCGTCGCGCCCGGACTTTTAGTGCGGGGGACGTACAGAATCCCGCCCGGGCTTGATTGGCTTCATCTCTGACATGTCATGCAGGGCTATGCCCTTCTCTCCCAGAGTTTTTTTGCCCCCTGTAACGCCATTGCTCGTAGCCAATTTTATCAAAAAAAAGCACACTTCGTTCACCCGAAGTACCCCAAAGTTCAACTTCGTTCAGAACCGAAGTTTTCCTGAAATTCTAAACGAATTCCACTTCGTTAGAATCAATTCGCCCATCTCTAGCTACAACGAGGTTTTACATAGGAATCAATGAAATGAACTGGGGGCGTTTTGGAAGCGTTATGGACAAGGTTTTAGGCAAGGAAACGCTTCGAAAACCTCGTCCAATACCTTGTCCAATAACGCCATGTGAACATGACCTAACAGTACATACATGCACTGTTATTTGTGAGAGAAGCGATCTACAGATCGCTGAAGTCAAGTACCTTTTGGGGACAAGTGTAATTAGTGAAAAATAAAATAAAAAAGCAGAAAAAACATAAATAAAATAAATTAAAAACACACACATCGTCCTTTCTCCGGTATAAATCCCAATCGTCCCCCAAAAAAATAATAAATAAATAAATTACACGTATTTGGTATCACCACGTGTGTAACGACCAACCCTACAAATCTGTCATGTTATTTAACCCGCACCATGAACACTGTAAAAAAAATCAACAAAAATGGCAGAATTGCGATTTTTGCTCTTCCCGCTGCACATAAAATGGAATAATACACTGTTTTCCAAATTATTATGCAAAAAGTGTTTAGGAGTGATAAGGTAAGAATTTTTTTTTGTTTGTCAGTTAAACTCATTGATGGTGATGTGTATCAGGGCTCTTTATATCACTGAAAGCATTTGCAGACACCTGTGCTAATTAGTTTGGCAGGTGTGTCAAATTAAAGGCAAGACAACTTAAGAAGGTTTGCCCCAAATATTATTAAGCAGCCTACATTTTTCAGCCAAAAATGGGAAAGAAAAAGGATGTGTCGGGTGCTGAAAAGCAACAAATTGTGGAGGGGTTTAGGTCAAGGCATGACTACAATAAAACATTGCCAAGACACTTCATCGTGATCATCTCAAAATTTCAAGAAGTATGTAGCTGATTTACAGCACACACGTGTGTGTGCTGATAAGGGAAAATTGAGGACTCTTTCCACAGGCAATTACGTCATGTTAAAAGAGCAGCTGACAAAAATGCCTTGTCATAGCAGCAGACAAATTTTTTGAAGCTGCTGGTGCCTCCAACGTCCCCGAACAAACAAGATGCAGGGTCCTTCAGAGGTTCGCAGACTGTGCGTAAGCCATTTGTCGACCTCCTCTAAACCACTGCACACAAGCAGAAATGGCTCCAGTGGGCCAAACAATACATGAAGATTGACTTCAAAACTTTTTTTGTTCACCGATGAGTGCCGTGCAACGCTCGATGGTTTCCCAGATGATGGGATGGAGGAGGCTGGTTGATGGACACCCCATGCAATCACGGCTACAGCGCCAACATAGAGGAGGTGGAGTTAATGTTTTGGGCTGGATCATGGGGAGAGAGATTGTCGGCTTTTTTGGATCCCTAAAGGTGAAAAGATGAACTCCATAATGTATGTGAGTTTCTCAAACAGCACTTCCTCCCAGGTTCAAAAAAAGAACGTGCTTTTTCAGCAAGATCATTTTTCATGATTTTTCCCCTTCTCATGTGCAAAAAACACATCGCATCTTGGCTGCTATGGGCATAAAGGGACAAACTTAGGTGTGGCCCCCCCATGTCCCCTGACCCAACCCCATTGAGAACCTCTGAAAATCATCAAAAGGGTGTCTATGAGGCGGGAGGCAGTTAATTTAAATAAAGCTCGGGGGGTTTTTTCTTTCTCATGAAAAACAATTAAAGCAGAAACCATTAATCTAAAATTCAATGGCAGAGGTTCAGAAGTCATTTCGAAAAAGGGCCCCTATGTCAAAAGTAACATCACCTAGAATAAAGTTTTGACTTAAAAAACTGTTTGATTTCAGTTTGTAATAACCTGCAATGTTATAATTTCAAAATCCCTTTTTTTTTGTTCGTTTAAAAATAAAAGGGTTAAAGACTCTTGGCATTTTTTAGAACATTTTTTTTTTTTATAAAAAATTCTGATCATAAAGGGACCTTGTTCAAAAAACCTTTCAAATTTACTCAATAGTTTATGATGGAAAAAATTTCCCCTGACTGCAATTCATATAGGTAATTTTGGAAAATAAGAGAAAATATTATTTGCATAATAATTTGGAACACAGTGTAAGCGATCAAAAAACCAAACAAACCGCTAAGTGGGTTTATTTGGTCAAATAAAGCCCTTACACCGTTCTGTATACCGCAAAATAAAAAAGTAATGGCTATCAGAAGTTAATGCATAAATATTGGTTTACACAATAAAAAAAAAACACTTTATTGTTTTTTTGTAACTGCTACAACATAAAAAAAACTATATAAATTGGATATTGCCATCATCTTATCGACCCACAGAGTAAAACTAACTTGTCAAGGATACTTGAATAATGGAGTATTTGTTGTGTGAAAGCAGTAAAACATGAAAATATGTAAGTTTGGTATCGCTGAACTTGTCATTTATACTGTACGGTGACCGCTATGAAAAATAAAAATAAAAAAATTCTAGGACTGCTTTCTTTTGTTCATCCCTCCAAATGACTCAACACACAGCCATCAATGTCTAAATCTCTAGCAACAAAAGTGAGTACACCCCTAAGTGAAAATGGACAAGTTGTGCCAAAAGTGTAAATATTTTGGGTGGCCACCATCATTTTCCAGCACTGCCTTAACTCTTTTGGGCATGGAGTTCACTTCACAGGTTGCAGTCACTGGAATCCTCTTCCACTCCTCCATGACTAATCACAGAGCTGGTGGATGTTAGAGATTTTGCGCTCCTCCACCTTCTGTTTGAGGATGCCCCACAGATGCTCAGTAGGGTTTAGATCTGGAGACATGCTTGGCCAGTTTAGCACCTTTACCCTCATTTTCTTTAGCAAGGCAGTGTTCGTCTTGAAAGTGTGTGGGGTCATTATCATTTTGGAATACTGCCCTGTGACCCATAAGGGTGGGGATCATGCTCTGCTTTCTTATGGCATAGTACATGTTGGCAGTCATGGTTTCTACAGCCAGCAGCACTCATGCAGCCCCAAACCATGACACTCCCATCACCATGCTTGACTGTAGGAAAGACACACTGGTATTTGTATTCCTCACCTAGTTACCACCACATATGTTTGATACCATCTAAACCAAATAAGTTTATCTTGGGCTCTTCAGACCACAGGACATTATTCCATTAATCCATGCTCTTAGTTTGCTTGTTTTCAGCAAAACAGTTTGTGGGCTTTCTTGTGCATCATCTTTAGTAGAGACTTCCTTCTGGTACGACAGCCATGGAGACCAATTTGATGCAGTGTGCGGCTTATGGTCTGAGCACTGACAGGTTGACCCCCCACAGTTGTCACCTCTGCAGCAATGCTGGCAGCAATCATACTTCTATTTTGAAAAGACTATTTCTGGATATGATGCTGAGCATGTGCAGTCAATGACTTCGACCATGGCAAGTCATGTTGTCTTGTTAAACCACTGGATGGTCTTGGCCATCATGCTTCAGCTCCATTTTAGGGTGTTAGCAATCTTCTTATAGCCTAGGCCATCTTTATGTAGAGTAACAATTCCTTTTTTCAGATCCTCAGATAGTTCTTTGTAATGAGGTGCTATGTTGAACTTCCAGGGACAAGTATGAGAAATTGTGAGAGCAATAACACCAAATTTAACACACTTTATCCCCATTCACACCTGAGACCTTGCAACACTAATGAGTCACATGACACCATGGATGGAAAATTGCAAATTGGGCACAATTTCACTCACTTTTGTTGTCAGTGGTTTCCACATTGGTGGTTGTGTGTTGAGTTATTTTGAGGGCACACCAACTTTATACTGTTATGCAAGCTGTACATTGACTACTTTACATTGTATCAAAGTGTCATATCTTCAGTGTTGTCTCACAAAAAGATATAATACAATATTTACAAAAATGTGAGGGGTGTACTCACCCTTGGGAGATACTGTGTACAGTAATAAACACACATGTGGACAATTTACTGTATATACATACACTTCTGCTAAAGAAAGAAAGAAAAACCAACATGGTTACTGAAATAACTTAAAACTGACAAACGTAATAATACATTTACTTGAAAATCAGACTTTGGGGTTTTAAATTGTGGAAAAAGGAAAAAAAATCAAATTAAAACATAAAATTTAATTAAAAAAGGGGGTGTTCCTGTTATTGGGGGCATCGCAGGTGTATTCAAACTTGTAATCATTTCAATTTTGCCAAATTTAAGAGGGGAAAAAAAAAGTCCTTTGCCTTGGTTTGGTTTAATGGTTTGTACCCCAATTGAAATTTGGGGACCACGGGGAAGTAAGGGGGAGAGTTGTTCTGGAGATTTGAAAAAAATTGAAAAGAATAAACATGTTAAATTTTAAAGGCTGAAAAGGACCAATCCTTTAAAACGGGCTTGATTGCCAGGGTCGCCTAATTTTTCCCTGGCTTCCCCTTTCCCCTTAGTAGGTAAACTGCCCCTCTTAAAAAAAAAAAAAAAACAAAATTAAAAAAATTCCCCAGGGGGGGGCCCCGGGGAACCCTTTTGCCTTTGTCCAATTCCTGGTAAAAAAGGGAAAGCTACAAAATTCCGACTTTCAGGGTAAAAAACCACAAGGGAAAAACAAAATTAAATTGACGATTTTTTCCGAGGGGGCCAAGGGCCCAAAAACCCACGGAGAATTTGCTTTAAAAATTTTAAGTAAACAATAGGGGTTACTGGGGACACGGTTTTAAAAATTCCCGGGCCCAAAGGAGAAAAACCCCAAAAATTTGAAATTTCCGAACAAACACATAAAAGGCAGGTTACAGTGCAAATCACGGTTTTTGCGGGGAAAAACAATGGGGGGGTTTTAAATATCCGCTTGGCCGGGTTTTTTCCCTTTTGTCCCCAAAAAACCCTGGCAAGGGCTTTGGGAATTTTTTGGGGGGGATTTGGGCCCCCTGTTAAAAATTTTTTCCTTTTTTCAGGGGGGAAAAATTGGGGTCGGGGGCTTAAAGGTTTTAAGGGGTGAAAAAAAATTTTTTGGTTCCCCCTTTAAAAAAAGGGTCGGGGAAATTTAAAATTTTGGGGAAAAAATTTTTTAATTTCGGTTTTTCCCTTTGGGAAAATTACCCCCGAAACTTGGGGTTTTTTTAACAATCGGGGGGGTTTTTTGGGGGGGGGGGGGGTTTTTTTTTGGGGGGGGGTTTGGGTTTTTGGGTTTTTAAAGGGGGTTTTTTTCCTGGGGGGGCTTGGGGTTTTCAATGTTCATTTAATCCCAGAAAATTTGGGTTTTTTTCTTCAATTTTTTTTTGTTTTAAAAACGGGTCGGCATTAAATTTTTGGGTGGGTCACTTTTTGATTTTTTTGGCATTGAAAAACCTGAAAGGGTTTTTTGGGGTGCCCGGGGGGGGGGTTCCAAAAAAGTAAATTTTTGGTATTTTACCCTTTTTATGTTTTTTAACGAAAATATGTTTTAAAATTTGCAAAAATGTTTCCAAAATCCCATGTGAACAAAACCCTTTTAAAGGGTTTAGAGAGAACCCCCAAAAGGCCCAGTTTTCCTCATTTGTCAGTTTGCACCACCCGGTGGTTTCTTTGCCAAAGTAAATTAAGGGAAAGATGCCAAGGGGGAAATCACTGTTGAAAGGAAATTAAAAAAAAAGTGAGATTTGGGTTTTTCCAAAATTTTTGGGGCCCTTGGGCCAAAAACCCTTTCTTGGGAAAAAGTTTTCATTTTGTCATTTGAAAAAAAAGCTGGCCCTTTTTTAAAAAGCCCCTCAGAAAAACTTTTTCACATTAGCAAAACAAAGGCCATGGCAGAAAAAGAACGTTTACCCAAATGGGGGAGGCTTTTTTTATGTTTTTGGGCTGCTTTGCTGCAGATGGAACAGAGTATCTTGCATCTGTAAAGGGTACAATGAAATCTCAAGACTATCAAGGCAGTGTCAGAAAGCTTGGTCTCCATCGTAGGTCATTGGTTCTTCAACAGGATAATGACCCAAAACACACAGCTAAAAAAATCCAAAAAATGGTTACAAGCAAAGCATTGGACTATTCCGAAGTGGCCTTTTATAAGCCCTGAGCTTAATCCTATTGAACATCTGTGGAAGGAGCTGAAACATGTAGTTGGTAGAAGGAACCCTTTAAACCTGAGACAGCTGAAGCAGTTTGCTAATGAAGAATGTGCCAAAATACCTATGGAACGTAGATTTTGGTGGGTGCCATGTCACATTTACAACGCCCCCAAAGTACCAGAACAAGTGAAACCTTCCAGAAGTCAGCCCATTTTGGATTCAATACCCAACAACTCAGGGAATACATCTATGAATGTATTGTGCATTTTGGGCTCACAGGTGTTCCACCATTCTTTTAGCATTGAACCGTGAAAATGGGGGGGGGGGGAATGCTTGTAAGACCGAAAAAAACTGTAGTGTTGATCCAGAGGAAGGCAAAAAACCACATGAGAGAGAAGTCATTTGACCTTATTTTAGAGAAAAAAATTCCTTCCCAAATCCAGTCTGGCATTTGGAATAAATCCTGGATCAGTGAGCCTTCTCCAGATTCCTAGTCACTATAACTTGTTATAGTTTTTACATTTTTTGAGAGACAAAAGAAAAACAGATAAAAATGATGTCACTAAATAGTAATCTACAACCAGCGATATGGTTCTTAGTCCTCCAGTCCTCCAGAAGATGGTAAGTGGAACTGAAGAAACCACCTAAACTGACTGCCTTAAATACACAGAGTGAGACCATGTGCACATTAGCAGGTCCAGCACTTCCTGTTGACACTGAAAAATTACGTTTATAATAACACGTAAACTGGACCAAAGCCATCCACATATTAATGGAGCCCATATGATAATCTTCACAGTAAGCCTCATCCTCATATCAAAAGGTCTTATATGTAGAGTCCCACTGTCTGTACAAAAGCAGACAGGAGTCTAAATGATACCAGTATGTCATCACATACACAGACGTTTGTATGGAGGTCAGATAGTTCAAACAATGGTCCAAGACAGATAGATCGGTAATAAAAACTTATTTTTTTAGTCCCTAGTTATGAAAATTTTTACTCAGAAACAGGCAGAGTCATAAAATATGGATTAATTCTTAGCCAAATACAGGACACAGATATGATGCATACACAGATTTTATAGCAGGTTACTATAGTTCTAGTTTTATGTGTATGATTTTATTTTAGGGGAAGCTGTCACTAGACAATATGTCCAAATGGCATTTTAGGCCAACAATCATGCACTGTCTCAATCTCAATGTATCTATATTTAAAGCATGGACAATCACCAATGAGGCAATGGTGATTTCGAAGATCTACAGACTATATTCCAAAACCAAAATAAATAATAGTTTTCTTTTCATCCTCTCGATATATTAGAGGGTGCATTGACACCCTTACAATTAAGAAGATCGCGTATCTCATACATGTTTTTGGTTACTCGGTTACAAAAGGTATCTGTTCTCATAACAAAGGGACCTGCCTTATAGTTATTACACCTAAACATTTGACTTGTTCCCCCAAAATTCAACCAGGTTGGTGCTGGAGCAGGTGACTTGTAATGGTTATGGATGAGGCAGTCTTTTAATGACCTTCCTCTCCTATAGGTTGCTGATGGAAATGGGGATATTATTTTAACCACAAAGCGGTCAAGCCTCAAAATACTCCAGTATTTTCTTAGGATGCAAGTGACTCTCTACGACTGGTCATCAGATGTACCAATTATTCTCAAAAGATCCCTTTCTTTCTACCAGTCCTAGGGAAGATGAAAACTTGTCTAACTGAGGAAAGAGCATGGCGGTAAGATCTTCCTAGAATTTCTTGGGGGTAACCTCTCTCTCTAAATCTACATTGCAAGCCACGTGTTTGTATCTTGTAGTCCTCTGTTGTTGTATAGTTCCTGCTCATTCTAATGTATTGACCTTTTGGAATTCCCATTTTCAACCGGTTAGGATGATGACTTTGCCAGGCCAACAGGGTGTTTGTTGCAGTCAGTTTTATATACGTACTAGTTATAAAGGCACCATCGTATTTTTTATGTATGTTTTTTTACATCAAGAAAATTTTTAGATCAACTGTTTAAAATGTAAACCAAAAATTATTTTGGTTTTTTAAGGGAAAGGGCAAAAGTTTTTCACCAAATCCCTAAGATAAAAATAGATTCAATATAAGAAAGCAATCTGGGAGGTCCAAATTTTGTGTCCTTCCTTTCCCTTTAAAAAATTGGTATCCTTCCCCCCAGCCCAGGAAACAAGTTAGCATAAAAAAGGGGGTGGCAAGAAATCCCCCTCACTGTGTCCCTAAGCTGGTGGTTGTTTGGTGTTGAGCGGATTATTATCGACAAATTGAAAACGGCAAGTTTTTATGTTTATCGAAAATTTTTTGTCATGCCCATAATTTAGGTTTTTTAAAAATTTTTGCATCCCTCTTTAAAGATGGCCATTTTCGGCGCTTCCCGTTTTTTTTGGGGCCAGCAAATCAGCTTACGAATAGAGCAGGGGAGATGTGTGTTCCCACGTCATGCTGGGTGTGTATGGTTGCGATTGGTGGAAAAATCCCCCTGAACCCTTTTACTTGAAAAAGCATTTTCCCGTTCGCCTTTGTGTCTTTTCAGGGGTTTTCAAAAGCAGTGGGGGTGCGCTTGGGTTGTGTCCAAACTGCCCCCAAACGAATTTAAACTTTTCTTCACGGAAAGCCCCTTTTCTGTTAGTTAAACCTTAAAAACTTAGGGTTTGATTAGAGATTGGAGGGTTTGTTTGTAGTTAGGAAGGGAATTTTTAAAAAAAGCTCTACCGCTTTTAAAGTCAGGGGGGGGTGGAGGGAGGGGGGCCCCCCGCGGGCGAACACAGACAAGTTTATAAGAATAATGGAATTTAAAATTTTACCCAAAACTTAGGGCGACATGTATTTATCGGGCTTTTTGCCCTTTTTTTGGCGTATTTCTGCGCCCCCCAGCCCGAATCCCCTTTTCTGGACGCGGGGATGCAGTGTTTGGCGCAGGGGGGTTTGCCACTTTTAGCCCGCGCCCCGCATGAAG
>JAODAL010080371.1:0-12272 GCA_025379985.1 Phyllomedusa bahiana | reverse complement strand
CCCCCCTCCCGCCCCGCCCCCCCGTCCCAAAAGGCGAAATTTGGGGGCCGAAATTTACCCCTGCAAATACACCCGTGTGAACATACCCTTACCAAAACACAAAAAACTAACCAAAAAATTTAAACCCATAAAAAAACAAAGAAACAAGGGAAACCTTTATACTTTTCCCCACAAAAATTTAAAAACCCAAAAACTTCAGACAAAAAAAAGGGAAAGAAGAAAAATAAACAAAAAAAAAAAAACCCCAAAAGCCACAAAAAGCAAACCCAATGGAGGGGCAATGATAAAAAAATAAAAAATATCCCCAAACCCTTTAGAGTCTTTTATTTTCAAAAATAATATAAAAAAATGAAAAAATTAAAAATTTTCTTTCCCACAAAAAACACAATTTTTAAATTAAAATTTTGCCTTCTCCCCCTAAAAGAAACATTGGGAAAAAAACAAAACATAAACACCCTTTGGGTAATATAAAAGGGGAAAAAAAACATAGAAATTTTTTAAAAATTTTTGACAACTTTGTTCACTTTCCCCCAAAATTTTAAATTTGCTTTTTTTTTAAATGAGCTTTTTCAATTTTGCCACCGGAATTTTTTAAAAATTTAAAACCATTTTTAAAGAGAATATGCTTTAAAACCCTTATACCCCAAATTTAAAAATTTTAAATTTTCCCTATATTTAAAACAAAAGCATACATCAAATTGGGAAAAATAGCCTGTAAGATACCAAACTTCATCTAAGGGGTTTTCTAAAAGGGTTGGGTTTTGGGTTTATCCCTTTAAGCTGGTGTCTAAACCTTATGGGGTCCCCTATATGGCGGTTTTTCGGGTTATTTCTGAGCTGTGTCTGACCACTATTTGACTCATATGACGGGGTTGTAGGTTTATACCCCATGAGCTGGTATCCTGACCACAATGGGGCTCAATTTTGGGGGTGTTGTACTTATCCCTTTGGCGGGTTTTGGTCTGACCCCCTTTTTGGTCTCTATATTGGTTTTGTAGTTTAAAAACCTGAGCTGGTGTTTTAAACCTCCTTGGCCCTCTATATGGGTTTTGTAGTTAACCTGAGCTGGTCCCCTGACCTCTGTGTGGTCTCTATATGGAGGTTTTTGTAGGATATACCTGAGTTTGTGTTTTTACCTCTCTGGGGCCCTCTATAGGGGTTGTTTTGAGGTTATACCTGAGCGGGTGCTGACCAAAAAATGTGGTCCTAAAGGAAATGTTGTATTTTATCCCTGAGCGGGTTGTCTGACCACTATGTGGTCGTTTAAAAATGGAAAGTTGTTTGGGTTTAAAAACCTAGCTGGTTGTCAAAACCCCCCTTTTGTGGTCTCTATTTTTTTTGGTGTTGAAATTTAATCCCTGAGCATTGCCCGGCCCTCTAGTGGCCCTTCTATTTTGCGGGTGTTTGGGTTTATCCCTTTAGCTGGTGTCTGACCCCCATTGGTCTTAAAAGGGCAGTTTTGTAGGTTAAAACCTGGCGGTGTTGACCCCCAAATTGGCCCCGCTATATGGGCAGGTAGGGGGTTTTATACCTTACTGATTTTGACCTCAAATGTGGTCTCTAAAATGGTGGTTTTGTGGGTTTTAAATCGAGCGGGTTTGTCTGCCCCTCTATGGGGTTCTCTTATGGGAGGTTTTGTAGTTTTAATACCTGAGCGGGTGTCTAAACCTCAAGGGTGGTTCCTCTATATGGGGGTTTTGTAGGTTATACCTGACTGGTGTTTTGACCTCTATGTGGTCTCAAATAGGGTGGTTTTTGAAAGGTTTTAAACCCTGACTGGTGCCCTGACCTCAAATTTTGGTCTCTATTTTGGAGGGTTGGGAAGGTTATACCTGAGCTGGGGGGTCTAAACCTCTATGGGTCTCTATATTGCGGTTTGAAAGGTTTATACCTAAAGCTTTTGAAAAACCTCTATGGGTCCTCTATATGGCATTGTTGAAAGGTTATACCGACTGGTGCCCTGACCACTATTTGGTCGCTATAAGGGCATTGTTGAAAGGTTTTAAAACCTGAGCTGTTTTCCGGGCCCCCTCTCTTTTTGGTCTCTTTTATTCCCATTTGTTTGGGTTTAAAACCCTACTGGTGGGGGGACCTTTCTAGGGTGGTCCCCTATATGGGGGTTGTAGGTTTTTCCCTTTACGGGTCTGCCCACAAGGGTGGCGTTTAAAAGGCATTGTTGTAGGTTAAAACCCTGACTGGTGTCTGACCTCAAATGTGGAACTCAATACCCCGGGTTTTGAAGGTTTATACCTGAGCGGTGCCCCTGACCTCAATGTGGTCCTATATGGGGGTGTTGAAAGGTTTAAACCTTACTGGTGCCCGGCCCCCTCTATTTGGTCCTAAAATGGTGGGTTTGTAGGTTTTTAAAACCTGGGGCGGGGTTTTACCTCTATGTGGTCTCTATATGGGGTTTGGTTTTGGGGTTTATATTTTGGCGGGTTCTGCCCACTTTTTGGGTCTCTATATGGCTGATTGGGTTTATCCCTTAGGGGGGCCCTAAACCCTCTATGGGGTTTCCTCAAATTTTTTGCGGTGTTTGTGGTTTATACTGGGGCTGGTGCCCTAAAACCTCCAATTTTTTCTCAAATATGGCATTTGTAGTAGGTTATAGCGGGGGCTGGTGTCTGACCTCAATGGGCCCTCTAAATGGGGTGTTTTTTGGGTTATCCCCTTTTTGGTTGTCTGACCTCTATGTGGTTCTAATTATGGCAGTTTTTGTAGGTTATACCTGGTTTGGGGTCTGACCCCCTGGGGGTCGCTATATGGCGGTTTTGTGGGTTATACCTGAGCGGGGGGTGTCTGACCACAAAGGGTTGGTCCCTATATGGGGTGTTGAAAGGTTATATTGGATTTGTATAGTTGCGGAATACACTTTTTCCCTCTGATTTTGAAAAAAGTGATTAAACCCCTTGTCCCCCACCATTGAAATGGTTTTTTTTCATTTTTTTACTTTCTTGTTTGGGTTTTTTCTAGGGGGGTTTTTTGATTTAGAAAGGGGTAAAAGTCCCATGCCCAAAGGGAAAAAACATCTAAAGGATATTGAAATTTTTGGGCCCGGGGTGGGGGGGCTGAAATTGTATGTGGATTTGGTTTGGGGGGGGGGGGAAATGTAAGGGACCCAAACTTAGCTATGCCCTCCCTATGAAAGGGTTGAGACGGAAAATTTTTAAATGAACGAAAAACATGTATCTAAACAAAAAATTGCATATGAAAAACATATTTCTTTTTGGACACTGTAAAAAACCGTGATACAATCCCCTTTAAATGTCCGAGAGCCCTAAAAAATTGAAAAATTAAAATTTTCCTTTTACGGGGCTGCAGGAGGGGCCCCCCCAAAATAAACCCTCCTCCGTGGGCTCCCGGGCCCCCCAAATCCTACACTTTTTTGGCAAATGAAAAAACCCCCCGAAATGATTAGGATGCACGCGCCTCCTCCCCTTTGTAGCTTTTTTTTAAATTCATATTAAATTTCCCCTTTTGTTTAAAAAAAGCAAAAAAAGCCGCTTTGAAAAAGAGAGCCGTTCATTTCCCCCGCAGCAGAAAAAGGGGTGCGGCGCAAAAAATTCCCCCCATTTATACATAAAAATTAGTATTTTAAACAACCCGGCCAAACAACACGGCAAAAAACCCCTTTTTTTAAAAGGAAAAACCGTTAATTGGTTTTTTTATGGCCACCCGTTTTTCCGGGTTTAAAATTTGTTCTTAAAATTTCTCTTTTTTCCCTTTTTGGATTTTTTTTTTTTGGGGGTTTAAGGAAAATTTGGGGGTTGCTAGTCCTTTTAAAGGGGGGACTTACAATAAAGGGCTAGCCCTTAGCGCAGACCCACGGGGTTTTGCACTGCCGAAATTTTCCAAATTTTGGATAATGAGTCCCCTTTAAAGGGTGTTCTTTGGAAAAAATTTCTGATCATTTAAATTTAAGCTGTAAAACACGGCAAAGTATGGAGTCACCGGAGAGTCCAGCAGGTGTGAGGCTCTTAACCCCTTACAATTGTGTTCCTATTATTAGGTATTATGGTACATTACTATCTGAAGAGGGTATTGCGGTAGCTCGGGGGATGGGGGGGGGGGAGTTCTTGCACATTAGTGCTCCAATGGGGACTAAAATTCTGCTTCATGTCAAAGAATGGGGCGGTTTTGCAGTTCTCATCCTTAACTTACAGGTATTTTCTCACCACATTGGTTAGCTTTAAACATGTAGGTATAAGTAAATTAAGACTATTACCAAAGACATTGCTGTTCTGATTTTGCTTTCTTTTTAAAATTAGAACAGTTCTTATCTCCTGCTTGTGTACACAAACTTTCCTAGTATCCAACCATCTCGCTGCTCTAGCAGCCCAAGCCAGGATGATCTGCTGTGTCTTATCAGCAGTACATGAGCTTGTTTATGTTTCTTACTGACAAACCTTTTAACCCTTTAAAGCTCTCTAGTCTTCTACTGTGCTGTTAAAAAAAAGCTTCATCACCAAGTACCTCTAACAGGCTCAGTGAGCAATAGCAGAGCTAAAAATGTCAGGCTTTAGAACCACCTAAAGCTTGAAAAGGAGGTGGGAGCTTGAAGCTGTAAAACCACTCCCAGCCTGAACAGGATGTGGGAGCTTGAAGCTGTAGAACCACCCACAGCCTGAACATGAAGTGGAAACCTGAAGCTGTAGAAGCACCCACAGCCTGAACAGAAAGTGGGAATCTGAAGCTGTAGAAAACCAACCACACCAAACAGGGAGTGGGAGCCTGAAGCTGTAGAACCGCCCACTGCCTGAACAGGAGGTGGTAGTCTGAAGCTGTAGAACCACACACAGCCTGAACAGAAGGTGGTAACCGTAAGCTGTAGAACCACCCACAGCCTGAACAAGGAGTAGGAGCCTGAAGCTGTAGTACCGCACACAGCCTGAACAGGAAGAGGAACTTGGAAGCTAGTAGAACCAACACGCAATAGTCTGAACAGCAAGAGGAAACCTAAAGCTGTAGAGCTGCCTGAATCTGAACAGGAAGTGGGAGCCTGAAGCTGTAGAACCGCCCACAACCTGAACAGAAAGTGGGAGCTTGAATCTGTAGAACCACCCACAATGTGAACAGAAAGTGGGAGCCTGAAGCTGTAGAACCATCCACAGCCTGAACAGGGAAAGGGAGCCTGAAGCTGTAGAACCAACCACAGCAGAACAGGAAGAGGGAGCCTGAAGCTTGTAGAACTGGGCCCACAGCCTTAACAGGGAGTGGGAGCCTGAACTGAAACCATCCACAGCCCTGAATAGGAAGAGGGAAGCCTGAAGCTGTAGACACCACCCACAGCCTAAACAGAAGAGGGAGCCCTGAAGCTGTAGAACAATCCACAGCCTGAATAAAGAGGGGAGCCTGAAGCTGTAGAACCATCCATCAGCTGAATGGAAGAGGGAGCCTGAAGCTGTAGAAACCGCCCACAGCCTGAACAGGGAGTTGGGAGCCTGAAGCTGTAAAACCAATCCACAGTCTGAATAGGAAGAGGGAGCCTGAAGCTGTAGAACCACCCACAGCCTGAACAGGAAGAGGAGCCTGAAGCTGTAGAACCATCCACAGCCTGAATAGGAAGAGGGAGCCTGAAGCTGTAGAACCATCCACAGCCTGAATAGGAAGAGGGAGCCTGAAGCTGTAGAACCGCCCACAGCCTGAACAGGGAGTGGGAGCCTGAAGCTGTATAACCATCCACAGCCTGAATAGGAAGAGGCAGCCTGAAGCTAGTAGAACCTCCCACGCTGAACTGGAAGAGGGAAGCCTGAAGCTGTAAACCATCCACAGCCCAGAATAGAAGAGAGCAGCCTGAAGCTGTAGAAACCATCCACACCGAATAGGAAGAGGGGAGGCCTGAGCTGTAGAACCATCCACCAGCCTGACTATGAAGAGGGAGCCTGAACTGTAGAACCGCCCACAGCCTGAACAGGGAGTGGGAGCCTTAAGCTGGAGAACCATATACAGCCTGAATAGGAAGAGGGACCAGAAGCTGTAGAACCATCCACAGCCTGAAAGAAGAGGGAGGCCTGATGCTGTATAACCATCCCACAGCCTGAAAGAAGAGTGGAGCCGAAGCTGTAAAAACCACCCAAAGCCTGGACAGGATGTGGGGAGCCTTGAAGCTGTAGAACCGCCCAGTGGAGCCGAACAGGGAGTGGGAGCCTGAAGCTGTAGAACCAGTCACAGCCTGAATAGAAGAGGGAGACCTGAAGCTGTAGAACCATCCCACATCGTGGAATAGAAGAGGGAGCCTGAAGGTGCCTGTAAAACAGCCAGATGAGAAAACCCCATCAGGTACAGATTAAAAATCAGACCTATAACTCTCTATTAGTTGTATCAATCTGTATTGCCACACTCCTCCATTGAAGTGAATATGGCTAAGATGAAATAACACTTACAACCTGTGGACAGCTATGGCGCTGTTCATGGAAAAAGCAGCCATGTTTTCTAGTTCTGTACAACCTCTGTAATAATAAAGACAAATGCATGGACAGTTTCCCATTTTAGTGCTTTCCAGGAACCTACAAAAGTAATGTAACATTGCACGGTGGCTGGAAGCCGTAGGCCATGTCTCTGCACCATTGGTTTTTGGTTGGATTCAGTATTTAGAATCTGTAAAAATCCAACTGTAAACCATCCCCCATAGACCTCAATAGAAAAATCTAGTCCGTAAACTACACAGCTCGATTTTCTGTTGGTCCGGTTTTTCAAAACTGCCGGCATTAATGAACATCTCTATAAATACGTTTTGTATTAACGCAGATTCAGTAATAGTCAATGTAATAGGGCTGTCCGAAAACTGACCACAAAAGCTGCAACAAAAACCGCAGTATGGCGATGGTGAACTACCGTCAGATTTCAATGGCATTTTAACGTTGCCATCAGTATTATAGTAGTTATATTCTTGTACATAGGAGCAGTATTATAGTAGTTATATTCTTGTACATAGGAGGCATATTAATAGTAAGTTATATTCTTGTACATAGGAGCAGTATGATAGCTGTTATATTCTTGTACATAGGAGCAGTATTATAGTATTATATTCTTGTACATAGAGCCAGTATTATAGTAAGTTATATTCTTGCACAAAGGTTTAGTATGATAGTAGTTAAAGTTCTTGTAAGATAGGGGCAGGATTATAGTAGTTATATTCTTGTGTACATAGGAGGCAGTATGAAAGTATTATATTCTTGTACATAGGAGCAGTATTAAAGTAGTTACATTCTTGTACTAGGGGTATATTATAGTAGTTTTTTTATTCTTGTACATAGGGACAGTATTATAGTAGTTTATATCTTTGTACATAGGAGCAGTATTATAGAAGTTATATTCCTTGGCTACATAGAGCAGTATTATAGTATTATATATTCTTGTACATAGGAGCAGTAGTAATAGTATTTATATTCTTGTACATAGAGGAGCAGTATTATAGTAGTTTTTTATAATTCTGAACATAGTGGGCATATTATAGTAGTTAATTCTTTACATAGGTGGGCAGTATATAGTAGTTAAATTCTTGTACATAGACAGTATTATATAGTTATATTCCTTGTACATAGGAGGCAAGTATCATAGTAGTTATATATTGTACATATGGGCCAGTACTATAGTAAAGTTATATTCCAGTACCTAGGAGCTATTATAGTAGTTATAGTCTTGACATAGGGGCAAGTTATAGTAGTTATATTCTTGTACATAGGGATAGTTTATAGTAGTTTACTATACTTGTACATGGGGGGCAGGGTTATAGTATAATATTCTTGTACAAAGGAGCAGTATTAAAGTAGTTATATTCTTGTACATGAGAGCATTATTTTAGTATTTATATTCTTGTACATAGGGGAGCAGTATGATAGTAGTTATATTCTTGTACATGGGAGCAGTATTTTAGTAGTTAGATTCTTGTACATAGGGGAGCAGTATGATAGTAGTTATATTCTTGTACATGGGAGCAGTATTTTAGTAGTTAGATTCTTGTACATAGGGGAGCAGGATTATAGTAGTTATATTCATGTACAAAGCAGGCGTATTATAGATAATTAATTCTTGTACATAGGAGGCGTATTGATAGTAGTTATATCTTTTACATCGGGGACTATTATAGTAGTTATATTCTTGTACATATGGGCAATATTAAAGTATTATATTCTTGTACCTAGAGCAGTATTTTAGAAATTATATTCTTGTACATAGGGGACAATAATTATAGTAAGATATAATCTTGTACTAGGGGCAGTATATCGTAGTTAATTCTTGTAACATAGGATGGGCATTAATATAGTAGTTATTTTCTTGTACAAAGGGAACATATTATAGTAGTTATAATCTTGTACATAGGGAAGCAGTATTATAAGTATTTATATTCTTGTACATAGGGGCAAGTATAATAGTAGTTATATTCTTAAAAATAGGAGGCAGTATATAGTAGTAATAATCTTGTACATAGGAGGCATATTTATAGTAGTTATATTTCTTGTACATCGGGGCAGTCTTATAGAATTATTTTCTTTTACATAGGTTTAAGTATTATAGTAGTTATATTCTTGTACATAGTGGATAAATGTACTGCGAAAAGAAATCACAGACAAGAAGCTCAACTCCTTGTGCAAATAAAGCTTTACAATTACAGGTGTAGTAAAGTATAAAATAGCTTCTCACCTATTTCAGTTGTGCCATGAAATGGCACAACTCATATTTGGGCATACGTGAATATCCAATCCCAAGGATCATGGCCGAGCTGCCTCCTGCTGAATCGCGGTGCTCCTCTTTTAAAGCTCTCTGTTATGCAATTTTCAGAACACTTATATATGGTTCCGGTACCAAGTGGGTCTTCGTTATTTTTAATTGTAATTTTAAAACTATAGCCTAGAGCGCTTTTTTATGCCTGGCATCCAGTTTATTTCCTACGTTTATATTTGAAAAACTTATCCGACTATATTGACATAAGGAGCATATACAGTAGTTATTACTCTTGTTACATAGTGGAGCCAGTATTACAGTAAGTTATACTCCTTGTACAAAGGACAGTATATTAAAGTGGTTATATCTTTACATAGGGGGCAGTATTATACTAGTATATTCTTGAACAAAGGGAGGCAGTATTATAGTAGTTATATTCATTGTACATTAGGAGGGCAGTATTATAGTATTATATTCTTGACATGGGAGCAGTATTATAGAGTTATATTACTTGTACACAGGGAGGCAGTATTAAAGTAGATATATTCTTTGTACATAGGAGAGTAATTATAGTGGTAATAATTCTTGTACATAGGGGGCGGCATATAGTAGTTATATTCTAGTACATAGGGAAAGTATTATAGTAGTTATATTCTTGTACATAGGGGGCAGTATTATAGGAGTTTTATATCTTGTAACACAGGCCGGCACAAGGCATTTTGGTGCCCTAGGCGAGTACCGCCAATGGCGCCCCCCCCCCCCCTCCTCACTCCCAAAAAAAAGTGCACCCCCCCCCCCCTTCTCAACTAATTCCTCTCGGCCCCCTGCGCCAGGTCCCCTGGTCCCTAATTTTTCTGCATAATCCACATACATCACCGTCCCCACCTCAGCAGCACTGCAACAATGACAAATCCATCCCTGGACAAATTTCTTTTTCAAAATCGCTCCCCTCCGTATGACAGGTGCAAATACCCCTAAATAACAGTCAATAAATAATCCACCGATACATGAGCAAATCAACCAGATGAATGATTGTTACTAACAAAAAAACTCCTACAAAACCAAGACCCCAAACTATTAACTACTTAAGGCTCAAATAATCCTGCCAGACCCCCACAATGTGACTATCGAGCTGTCCACAGGCTCTGATGCATATACCACCGCCATATAGTGAACAAATAGTGGTAGATACTATTGTATGTAAACGCTCTGCAAGACATATAAGTGATTACACTGCAGTTTACATTTAGTGACTCACAGGAGGAAAACTCTTTTCTGATCAGCGTCGTTTCACTTTCCCCTTTTCCTTCGTCCATCCGTTTCACACCTTCATGCCAATTTCTCCAGGGCCAAAACTCGTCCGCCTGCAATTGGACACAAATAATCTTAGAATCCTCACATTTCCTGCAACTCCTAATTATAGTATATAAGTACTACCTCAATTAGACAAGGTATATATTTTCCCTCAAGTAGGCAGGTTCTATATATGGGTCCCCATCAATAGGCAGTATATAGATGCTGCCCTCTCAGTCAGGCCAGCAGGTATGTGTATATATATCTTCTCCAGTCAGGCAGGATATAGATCTTGTCCCCTTAGTCAGGCATGTATATAATATAGGGGCACTCAGGCAGGTAATCTAGATAATAGGGTCACTCTCAGGCAGGTATATCGATACAGGGGCGACTCAGGCAGATATATAGGGGCACTTAGTCAGTAAATCGATATAGGGCACTCAGCAGTGATATAAGGCAATCAGGCAGGTATATAGCTATAGGGGAACACAGGAAGGTAATATAGGGGCACACAGGCAGTGTATATATAGGGGCAGTCAGGCAGGTATATAGGGGCACTCAGGCAGTATATATAGATAAAAGGGCACACAGGCAGGCATATAAATATAGGGGCACACAGGCAGGTATACAGCTAAGGCCACTCTCAGGCACGCATATAGGGGCGCTCTCAGGCACGCATATAGGGGCGCACTCAGGCATATAGGGGGCACTCAGGCACGCTTATAGGCGCACTAAGGGCAATAGGGGCGAAACTGGCTATAGGGGGAAATCAGGCATATAGGGGCACTCCGGGTAATGGGGCGCTCAGGCGGTAAAAACAAATACATTTATACTCACCTTACCTGCTCCGGCGCGCGCCCCTTTCGTCCTTTTTCTTTACCGTCCGGCGTCCTCCGGCACTCCTCGGCGCACAGCCTGTGACTGCTGTGCGCCGAGGAGGGCAGCGCGCGGACTCCCATCGCGACGCGCCATTTTGGGCACAGGGGGTGCGGCGGGTCCTCAGACTGGAGGACCCGGCGGCCCCCAGTGTTGGATGTGGTACCGGGAGGTTTTCAGCGCTCCCGGGGCGGATCCGACACTGTCTGGGGCGGGGGGGAGCGCCGCTCTCTGCTTTGAAGAAGCCCGCAGCTGTTTTCGCGCCCAGGGACGTACATCAGCAAAGAGGCCGACGGCGCTCCAGGCCCAGGGCAGCGGCCTGGAACCCGGGGGTTCGGGGCCCCTGATGCGCCCCTTGGGCAGGCAGAGGTGGCGCCCTAGGCGACGCCTCCCTGTACCCTTGCCCCGGCCCTATTGACATAGGAGGCATATTATAGTAGTTATATTCTTGTACATAGGAGGCGATTATAGTAGTTATTTTTTGTACATGGGGGCAGTATTTTGTGTTAACCCTTGTCATGGGGAGCGTTTATAGTATTTATATTTTTTTAATAGGGCGTTTTTGTATTTTTTAATTCTTGACTAAGGACAGTTTTTTCAGTATTATTTCTTGTACATAGGGGGCAGTTTTATAGTAGTATATTTTTTTTCTTAAGGGGGCGTAATAAAGTAAATTTTGTTTCATGGGAGGCGGTTTTTATTGTGGGTTATTCTTCCTATAGGGAGTGATGTTAGCTTAAAAGGGAACCTGCACATTGGGATGTTGCCCCTTTTGGGACAGCCAAGCTGTGACAGACATCCCGCCCGGGGCCCCCTTTTTCGTAAGATTCGCAGTTTTGAGTTTTTAATGCTCAAATCTTTTAGTGCTGGGAAAAAAAAAAAGATGGACCCGGCGCTCATTCCCGAATAAAGTATCGGCTCCGGAGTGAGAGACCGTGGGGCCCTTCCCAAAGGGTCGGATGAGTCAAACCAAGTGCTAAGAGGTTGTCCTCTATAATAATACGCACAACTACTGTAGGTGAGCATACCCAGATTTGTGTTTCACTTTCCTCTGTTTTTATCAACTTACTACACTATAGTGCTCCCCCTCTTTGTTTTTTCTCTTCCTGTTTTAATGCTCAAATCTTGCAGTTTTCAGTCCAGCTTATTCATCAGCAGGCATTAGCCCCTCCCACCAAAGGATAGTCCCACCCACCTGACAGTTATTCTCCTGTTTCTACCTATTCAAAGTAATAGGTTAGTCAGTTGTGAAGAAAACTAGTATTCTCGAATGTTTACCTTCAAATATACGAAGGGCGACATGTAGGATTTGTGGCGCCCAGGCACCATTTTTTTGGAGCACATTAATAGTGTAGAATGCGCCTGAATCTACGAACCTTTTTTTTTCTGGGGTCATAGATTTAGCGCTTTTACTACAATTTTTAGGCCCCAGGTTTAAA